>JAODTK010004409.1:0-164453 GCA_026419785.1 Sclerodactyla briareus | reverse complement strand
CAACGCCTACATTGTAACTGAAATGGCACTGTTTTCCCACTATATACGAATTCTCTCCCATTTATTACCCCACATCAAAAAGGAGATTTTAACTAAACTTGCAACTTTTTGGTCTGTAACAGTCCCGGTCGTCCACCAGCTCTCTTTGGTGCGCTAACCCCAATCCGCGAGTCCTCCCCTTCTGTCGCCAATCCTGAACTCCTCCTCACTTTTTAGAGAGCAAAAAACAATACAGAAAGAATTACATCTTCATTAGAAAAACATTTTGTTCTCCTCCCATTCAGCAGTTTGTCTTTCATTATTATTATTTTTATTATTATTACCATTTTGTTGTCGTCGTCGTTGTTGTCGTTATCTATATAGGTTTCACCTATAGTATGGTTTGCTGTGCCCAATTATTATTATTATGATTAGTATTAGTATTATTATTATTATTATTATTATTATCATTGCTAGCGATTTTATTACCATTAATAATTAGTGTTTTATTGTTTGTTATTTCAACGGTCCTAAAGGGCAGGATGAGATTTGTATCAGTTACCCATGTCACCTATATATACTGCTGATGGGTTGCATACAACGATTGCTATGTACAATAGTGGTGGTTTAGAACTATCCACTGAGGGATACCCATGGGTGGGGTGCCCATGGTTTTTTTGGGGTGTCCAGCCATGAGGTGCCACTCGCAAAAGTGCCCGTTTGTGTTGTGTGTGTGTTCGTTGTTGCGGTGTCCGTCAGATTTTTAGTATGGTTTTTCTTCGCAAATATCTCCACTCTGAGTGCCCGAACATGTCAACTTTGCAACACTTCCTAAATTATCACAGAATACATGTTTACTCCCCAAATTGGACACGTTCCTTCAAAATCATGGAATTCAGGGGACATGAGGAGAGTGAAATGGGCCATTTTGGGAAAAAGGTCATTTTTTGCCCATTTCCCACTGGTGTTTCAAGATGTTCGGTGATCACAAAACGATACCCAAATAATTTGAGAGTGCTAACCATACAGGAAGTTACAAAGAGCTGTTCTCCTCTTGCATTTAGGCGAAAACTGCCTAACATTTTGAATTAAGAGAAACACTACAATTTTTCGGCCAATTGTGAAGTTTTTCCTAAAACTATCTGATAGACTGGAATGACTGAATGTCATGAGGTGAATGGTGATAAACAAAAAGTCCCGAAAACAAGTTCACTTTACTTCTAGTGAATGTTTGATTATAGATATAAATCAATATATATAACTCGAGAGAGAAAAACCTCAATAATATACCCCCACTGGACTAGAGAAGGCAATGCCTGAGTAAGGCGGGGGGGTAGAGGTGGGAATTCAAGTGGTAAGTTACCACATCAATTCAAACAGAGCAAGACAAACCTGGAGCTTGAGACTCCTAGGCGTGTGAACATCAGCTAGCAACTCTACGACGGCTGGCTAACCATTGGGCCCAATTTAGCGATTGTATTGTATATATTGGTATACCCATGTTGTAATTGGATGTATGAGAGTAGTGTTAGACTGATACTAGTAGGGATCACGCTAGGGTTAAGGGGTTAGGTTCCTGTATTGGTAACGATAAGATTTGGGGATTATACTCTGGAATTGGATTCTGACCCTACCGTTCCAACTGGATAGAATAAATTATCCATTCCACCCACTGTTGGCTAACTTAAGCCATTGATCCACACTACAAGGCCTGGATTAGGTCCTTTTGGGACCCACCTGCCCCATTTTCGAACCAATATCATATTTTGAGTCAGGAAATTGGAACCCAACCGGTAGACATGGCTTATCATTATACAACTATACCAATTTAGCCTATCCTAGGCCTAAGGTTCAGGTAAGCAGTGTGAATTTACCCTCTTTAAGGCAACAGTTCCAACTAACCCAGCCTAGGCTAATAACGAGTATAATGTAAAGACTTCTCATTGAATTGATCGAATGGGCCAGCTTTGTTGATTGAAAGCCTGTGAGGTCCTCGTCTTTTCCAACTTCAGGTTGATTTTTGGGTAAAACATTATTTTTTGCCAAAAATGGCAATTTTCGCATTTTCCAGGTCAATTTACACACTCTCTGTTGGCCTGAATATTCAGATCTAGTCAACAGTTCCAACTAGGCGACGCAGTATATTAACCTTCAACATTGGTACCAATAATTGTGGCGAAATAAGAGATGATTCAAGCCTAGCCATAGGCCTAGTCCCTAGAGTGAGGATCATGACTGGTGTCACCTAGCCTTTTTCGTACCTCTGTTTCCTATCATTTTGGGGGGTTATCCAATCATTTCTCCGGACGGAGAGCAGCAGTGGGTGGCCAGTACCCTTCAAATGATTGTCCAAGTGGATAGCTTATATTGATGATCCATTGGCGGCCTGAGCTATTCTCGGCTGGAATAGATTGGCCTTGCGGGCACTGAAACAAATAATCGCGTAGTAAAATGGCGCTCGCTTGAGAGGCGGGTTCCATTGAAGAGTCTGTTAATTACTCGGCTTATCGAGTGGATCATGGATGAAGCTAAGAGAGTGGATCCAAGACACTTGTGGGTGTATTTAAAGACCTTGGTTACTATTAATTAGAGAGCCATTATGCAGCTTGCTATCAATCCAAGCCGATATGCCACAAAGCCTTGTTTGTGGACGAACTTTCCCTACCCCTGTCCCTACCCCACTCTGATCACCCCGAACATATCGTCCGGACGAAGTGTAGCTGTACAACTGTCTGGCCTCTGTAGAGGATCTTTTTCATATTCAGCACAAAGGTAGCTACGCAGGGTGGTCAGATCATGGGCGTTTCCGTGTCACGTCACTTCCTGACGACAATTGGATTGAGAGTGTAGGTAACTGCCGGTCTTTCAATCCATGCCCCCATGGGCAGATCTGCCACGTGTGCCGGCTCGCATGATCGCTGAAAGGCGAACCCAAGCACCTTTGGCACCTCGGGGGCCTATATTTGGTCATTCTGTGTCTTTTAACTGGAATTCACCTAGTTTATAAAATGAGAGTCCAACCAGTTTTTGGGCATAGGTATAGTGTATTTTGCACTGTATGGCAGCCCCAAACACCATACCAGGCCCGATGTTGGAGCATGCATAACCCACCCAACACCTGCATTTGAAAGCAAATGGATTGTTATTTCTGAAATTTAGGGAGGCACAATCAATGTTTCCTTCTGTGCAAAAAATTTAATGTCCCTGCTGCAAAACTTCACCTCTCCTATAGGTGGCACATAAGTATTAGTCAAAAATTAGTCCATGATATTATTTTGGGGTGTCATCTGTGCTGCTCTGTGAAGTAAATGCGATATCACTTTTCGACTTTCATCTGAAAGGGGGGTTAGTCAAAGTACCAATTCATGGAAATTGGTCCACTTTTGGCTGTTTGGAAAATTCATGACTGAATAGCCCTCGTTGAGTGTCTGTACGGAAAATCGAGTCGAATAAATCATGCTAAATATCGACCCCCTACTAGCTCAAAATCTACCTGGTCATGGTACATCGAATTGGACAACGTTGAATGGGTCGACCTCTCTGCTCCACTCATATATGGCGAATTTCGAGTTAGAACTTCTGGAGGTGCCTTGATGGCTGAGACGACCTGACCCAATTTAGTGTGTGAGTCAATTTGGAATTAAATAAGCGTGGTGCCATCCTATAGGCCTAGGCATAGCCTAAGTTGAATCCACATTGCGTGTTCTGCCCTGGGTCAGAATACTATATTGACAAAAATGGCACCAATACCTACACTTCACACACCTTTTCCTGACCCAGAGCAAATATGTCAGATATACTCCACCCTCCGTTTCGGAATCTAACAACCACCCCAGCACTGCCTCTTCCAAATTGTCCTATACTCCTGAGACGGAGTCCTGACCAGTATCTTTTGCGCGTTACGGCTACTTAAGTTAGTCGTAGCCACTTTCAGACATACTTCACATGATGAAATCCCATGTCATAAATGACAGGAAATATTTTTGAACAGAAATACAATCAAACATACATACGCACAGATTCATTAAATGTATCCAATTGCACAGACTAATGTGTATTTCCGGGTTAGGGGCAGAATGGGTCCAGCTCAGGAGGCTCAACACCCACAATTGGCCAAACAGCGAAAACAATTGGGTCTATTTTCTTGACGGGGAACACCTGGCGGATGTAGCAGCAGGTGTAAGGGTGGTGTGCTGCCTTATTTAGGTGCTATCTCCTCGAGAGACAAGATCAAAACTGAAAGCATAGTCCGAAGGCAATGATCGGCTCAAGACACGGAAATGGAGAAGAGGGAAGGGGGAAGAAGAGGGAAGGGTAAACAGCATAATAATTAGTGGAATTTCTCCAAAAATCCAGTAAGTTGGGAATAAATTTAATCAATTCGAAATTAGTGGCCCTAATCGCCATTGGGGGGAAATGGGGGTATAGTGCGGTACGTGGGAATGCCTGCCTTTGTATGACCGCTCTCAAAGTTTAGCAGTCCACCTTACCCCACCCCTCCCACCCCATCCCCCCCCATTCATCACTCTCGTCTGGTCTGAGAAAACCGAGGAAGAAATTTACCTAATGAGATTTGCGAAATATTTGGAGAATGAATGGAGAACTGCATGTTAGACAGCCTATCCCAGGAGATTTTCATGCAGTTATAATTTTTGAAGGTTCTGATTTTCTGAGGACTGAATTTTCAGTGGATTGCCCGATGAGATAATGCCAACTCTATGTTATCCCTTTTCATTGTTATTATTATCATCATCTTTATCATTATCATATTTATTACTATTTTGATTAATGGCGGGGACATTTTCCACTTAACCATTTTTTAACAATGCAAACTCGGGGATGTGCAGGCCTCTCGTTAGTATTGTAAGTGTTATCCCACATAGAGTTAGGATTATCACCCTGAGTTATTATGATTTTCTGACGACACAGTGAATTCTGAATTGAATCCGAAAAAAAGAAATAGGCCCATTAGCTCAATTTTGCCTTGCCAGTTCACCAATACCCAAGAGCAAGCACATGATATATAGATTCAAAACTGGCCTAATGAAATAAGATACAGTGTCATGCGACTAACTTGGTGCAGCATACTGAGTTGGGCATCGCCCACGATTCCCAAAGTACGGATAACAGTTTAGTCAATAGTACAATGCTTGGCAAGCTGGCAAACACTTAATACAAATGGTTTCTGACAGATACTGTGGTGGTTCACGCAATTGACTTAACACCGTGTTAATGATGGAGTCATTACTCATCCAGGAACCGTACAAGAATGTGGACTACTTCATTCTATTCGACTAATAACTGTTTAAACAAATAGAAAAAAAACCTGTCCAACTGACAGTGGTTGGTGGGGGATACAGCCTTCCCTTCTGGATAAATACGCTAAGACGATCGATCAATCTGACAATCCAACGAACCAAACTAACTATAGACGGAAAAACCGTAACATTACATATTGCTGTTTGTTTATAACGGAACCAAGGAAAGATTTTACTCATGATGTTTCAGTACCAGACGATAGAACCTTCAGAATGTGTTCGACCCAAACAGAGAATTACGACTATGGATAGAATGAAAACCACCTTTGATGACATCTCCACCGGTCTTCAACAATCCCTGCCGCCGGAATATGGTTGTGTGTCAGCGCAATATCTGGTTCGAATGTCGCATGTCCCCCCCACCCCCCCCCCCCCCCCCCCCCCCCCCCCCCCCCCCCCCCCCCCCCCCCCCCCCCCCCCCCCCCCCCCCGACACACCTCTTGCATGAGTTTATAATAATAATAATGATATTCGTTCTTTTTTTTTTTCCCCTTTTATTGAAAGGGCCCTTGTGGTCCACTCAGTATTGCACATATTTACATGAATCTCGGTCTTATATAGCGCGTTCGCGTCGAAGGCATGCTCAAAGTGCTTCACAGATTACCCTGATCATCAGTGACTGCACCCCCGTGTATACAGCACGAACCTCTTGCTGTTCTCTCACGATGCACATTCCAGTACTTCATTTCATCGTGTCCCCTGGGGAACTTCCCAATAGGCTCTGCAAATTACGGCCCTCGATAATCTTCACAAGTCACCTCACAAGGTACAATACTTTTCACACGTGGGTGGCGTGGACGTCAGGAGACTTAATGCTTGTCCTCCAACAGCCACTGCGGAAAAGTCCCCGGGGTTCCAATGGGCTCCTCCGAACTCACCAAGCAATGGTTTTTTGCAGTCTGGGAGAGCTCTACCGACGAGCTAATCCGCCTCCCCTAGCCTAGTCGCACTAATGTGGACTGCAGTCATGTTATTTTTTGACATACTTTTTGCAACGTAAGATGCCTGTTAATTGCTAATATGGTGGCGATCATTTTAGAGCCACAAGCAACTCATGGACCACACCCCGCCGGCAAATGTGCAGTGTCCAGGAGGATAAGATTACATCCTCCTAAAGCGGCTAGTTCACACTTGATGCGATTACGCTACGATCGATAAGATACGATAAATTCTATCGGATGGAGTGTTCACACTGTGCGATAAAAATGTGTTCATAATTTTATCGGACGTCTTCGGCGCCTAACATACGGAGAAAGTAGTTGGGATTTTAGTTGGAGAGAAGCAAAGTTTTCCCCTGTGTGTCGCTTCAGCGGTGGAATGGAATGCCTGGTCTGCATGGTTTTTGATTACCAAGAATTGTAATTTCAAAGCATTTCGAAGTTGGTCTTTCGCAGTACTTGTAGGAGGCGGGGAGAAGCGCAATTGCCGATCACAAATCAGACAGCTGACTTCACTATCCCCGCCTACCCTTTCGTTAGACACCCAGTCGTAATTAACATCGGTATCCAATATAAACGGCGACGTGAGGACCAAGGAAAAATGCAGTCCCAATGAGTCAATTCAGCCAATTGAGCTGAAAATTTCAGCTTGGTTAGTCTGCTCAGACACAGCATGTAAAATAATTGCCTACGGCTCCATGCACCTGTGTACCTACTACTTTCCTCATTGATCTACAAGACATAATTAACTTTTTAAAATGGACATTATACCCCCCCCCCCCCCCGATAGATTATTCCTGTTGTCTTTCCGGGTTCTATCCCATCCTCTTCTTCAAAGAAGGGTATGGGTGGGAATTCCCGTCAATACGACAGGCTGTGGATCGAGACCCTCTGGAAAAAAAACCCTCCTACCTGTTCCTCTCAAACAGCCACAACACCCACTCCCCGGGCCACTCACTACCACCCGCATATTCTGCCTTGCATGTCACATGATACTCAGTGGGTGCAACATGACCCTCCCTCATTACCTCACTGGTCACCGGTACTGTCGAATATGGGGAGGGCTTCTGTTCGAACGGAAATAATGGTTTTGTAGAAGGGTTCCGTCGTGCATCGCGGGGCGGCAAATAGGGGCGAGAAGCTCATTCAGAGGCCATGTCTTCCCCAGGATATGTCACTACCCAAAACATTCATAAAAAACCCTGATTTTATCACTAAAACCCACTTTTCACGCTGAACTTCCCCCAATAGACGTTGGCGTTCCATACTCTTTGTAGAACAGGAATTGCGCAAGGTTATCACTGCAGTGACGCAATTTTCGCATCCGATAACTTTATCGTACGAAAAAGTTGAACTATTTTCAACTCGACGTCCGATAAAATGATATCGTATCGTATGTATCGTATCGTATCGAAAAGGTGTGAACACATCTATTGAAAAATATACTTTTTAACCGACGTTATAAATTTATCCTATCGACGATATCGTACGGTATCGTATCGCACAAGTTGGAACAGCCCTTACCTGAATCGAGGTTGAAATGCTTGGATAATTCCTTTGGCTTATTACCGGGAGTCGTAATTGTCTAGTTCTTGACTGAAATTGACTATAGAAATTTCATCAATACTAGTGGGAAATACTTCATATCCTTAGATTATTTGGACGTTATCTGGGGTACTATTACTGGCACAGTGTTTCATATAATGCAAGTGCTGTTTCACGCTGTAATAAATATATACTTTCTTGAAAAACTTGCTGTAGCTTCTCTCGGGATTTTGGAATTTGATCGAATCAGGACTATCATTCCCTACAGACATAATAATAAATTCAAACTTTCGAATATCGGGATTCCCTCCCACCGCCTCACAAAGAACGACTAAATGGATGGCCAGAGAGCTAACGAAGAAACGTTTCAATTAGACTGTAATTACTTTTTTGCAATGTAAATTTTAAAAAAATTTACTGTTTGGATGATCTATCATGTATAGTAAAGCACCCAGCCGATGTAACTATATTTGACTCCGGCAATTGATGTATCTTCTTCCTCATAGAACTTTCTCCCATGAGTGTATTTATTATTATAAATAGGAGTAGCATTAGTAGCAGTGGTAGTAACCGTGTAGTAGTTAGTCGCCAGCAGTAGTAGCATCGGTAGCCGTATCAGTAGTAGTAGTAGTAGTAGTAGTAGTAGTAGTAGTATCAGCAGTAGTATAGTAGTAGTAGTAGTAGTAGTATTTGGTATTAGTAGTAAAGTTGTGCAGTAGTAGAAGTAGCAGTAGTAGTAGTATAAATGTATAATTCAGCCACACAACCGATGTAACGGTATTCGTCTCTTTTACTTCTCCAAACTGCACAGCAATAAGTGAAATGCCGGTACGCTGTGTGCTTGTTGGCAATTTTACAGTTTACACAAGAGCGATGGACTGATTTTTTCCCCATATTAAATTTTTTTGTCTTCATCTTCATACTGCCCCTATGACCAGCATTACGGCCAGCCAGGGTGCCATACACTGGATACCGCACATATTGTCCAGCTGCGATCCCCTCACAGGTATAATACACGGAATCTCAATGATGCAAGTGGGGGGGGGGGGGTTATCCCACGTAAACTTGCCTACCCTCCTCCAATCTTGTGCTCCAATTTCTTGTGCTGAGCGTCCACAGGCAACAGGTACCATATTTCTAGTATGATCCGCCGGGATTCTAAACCCAGTCTACCAGGTGAAGGCCTACGCTTAAACCAACTGTGGCCCTACGCACTCCTCCTCATACGTTAGCATATCAGTGTCTGTTGTTGTAATCATCTACGTTCTTTCTTCCCATTCCCGATGGACAGCCAGACGTGTCAATATTATTTTTGTTTACCTCTATTAAGCATACTCGTAGTTGGAGAACTGTACTGACACTGGTTGCATCTACCTGCTGAAGTACTGGCTACTAATTCAAACTATTTGCAAAAACAAGAACTTAAAATATTGTATCTGCAAGACAAAACATAATATTGTAATACCCAAACCTAGCAGATAGAACGTTTATACCCGGACCTGCAAGACAGCCATTGACAAAATGATTAGATCATTGAAGACCTGTATGTAGACTGAAAACATTGCTCCTTGCAATTTAATATATACGCTTACAGCATGAGAATAATGTCATGGGTTCGATAGGACTTCCCTTCCATCTTCCACCTGAACTACACTCTGAAAAACAATTACACAACACATGTCACGTAACGAGTGCTCGCCCAGTAATAAGTCCATGCACTCAAAATAGATCCATTGACCCCCAGTGGCGAATCAAGTAATAAGATGTAATTTAATTAGATGTTATTTGCTAGAATCTATTTTTTCTCCCTACCCTACTTACCAGTCCGCTTCCTCACAGGTTTTCAATAATCATCTGAACCAATAAACAAACACTTCTGCATGATTACTGTGGCCACAGATAATAGCCACAAGGGTTCTTCATTCCATATTAGGCTAATGCAGTTCAACATTGATCCACTGTCATTAGGTCTATTGTGTCGAGTCTCTTTAGTTAGCGTATTGCCGGGCTGTAGGCATCATTGCTGTCATTTTAACGAGAGTCGTACTTTACCTCACTTAACTTCCTTTTCACCACAAATGACACGAATGTAGCTCATTCGTGGACTATAACCCCATATGAATATGCGTTTGAAAGTTCTGTTTCCTCTGTGCATATACACAGTAATTTACTGATATAACTGGAAGTCTTCCACACAAGTAAGTTTTTCGCATAGGTCTATTATCATCATTTGAACACATTTTTGTGTCTTTTCAGGGCAACTTGACATGTGCACACACAGAATGCATTTCTGGAAAAAGGCAAAAAATGCTTGTAAGGTTGAACATTTTGTGGCAAGCTCCGCCCAACCTGTTTGTGGAGTTTACCCATTCCCTCGTTGGTTAAGGCGGACTCAGGATCATGTCGATGGAACTCCCAACTTTTTACCCGATTTCTGATGAACATTTCCGATACTTCAGTGGTTTTCAGGCTGCTATAGCATGCTCGCGTTTCACTTGTTCAATATTATATTAGCTCCTCGTGCTTATGACCCTCGCCACATCTTTCCACCTGTGGGTCCACGATATTGCCTATATATCATATGATGTCTTGCGTATATGACCCCCAAAGAACAAATCTTCACTGAACGTCATTATCACGTAATGTTCTATCTTCTATATTCTATCTTCTAATATTACTCGCAATACCGAAACTAACTGCGTCTGTGGAGGAACTTCAAATCCTCCTGGACAACTGTATATATTGCCCCCGAATCGAAAAGCTGCACACTTATGGATCTAATTATCTCGCACAAAAAGTCATGAAAAGGACCTTAGCACGCCGTTTTCGAAATATTTGAGCATGAAGAATTTACTCCTAGGATTTAGACTCTTTCAGCTTTCCATTCAGTCTGAGAATCTTTATATGCTACTCCATCAACAACACTGGTGAATGTAATTTTTTTTAATCAGTTTGTTTTTCAGAAGTTGGTCGCTATCAATTGTTATATGGGCGCACTACTGATTCGACGTGCCTGTATCCAACAGTTCACAGTCCAACAGATAAGGTTCAGGACTCCTCCCAATGTGATATCCTTTGTTTAAGGTTAAAGTTAAACTGATAATCTATGTTTCGCTGTATGCAAGTATTACACCTCCACCATATTACACAGTATAGTAAAAGTGGTTGTCTGTCTTAAATCCATAAACTACCTCTAATCCATCGCATCCCCGAACAAAATTGTCCGAACGAGAACGCAACAGTGTGTGGGGATTCCCTGGCTAACATGGTTGTCACCTATTTTTAGAATACCATAGTGGGGTCCATGTATTTGCACGGAAACTCCCTCAGCATGCCGCCATATGGGCTGAGTAATAGGCCTGCCTTTTTTTTTCGTTACGGGAAACTTGGATCGTAATATATCTTACGAACACTAAAAAAGTTGTTCTTCAACTCGTACCTCATTTGACCGTTGACACCTCCCTAGTATGAATTAATGGTCATCCGCAACTAGTCCTAAAAGGTCACGATGTAGGACTTGCTAGAGGAGTTATTGCCCTTTTAAATATTTCTGATTCTTGGATCCTGGCCTCTCATTGACCTTTGGTGACCTTGACGGCCACCGAAAATATAGGGATCAACTAACACCACCATGACGACCCCCATGCTGAATATGACATGTGCGTTCTTCAGATAATGTCCGGACAAAATGTGTCACACACACAGACACCACACACCATACCCATAACATACACACACACACACACGGCGACACACACATATACTATTGCGTGACTGCATAGATTCCTTTGCCGTTGGTAAGAATAACAACATATGGTTTCCTTTAATCCTCATAAGAAGTAGGATTTCAACTTGATCTAACCGCCATTCTAGACTATCAGTGTTTACAAGGTTTCAGACTATGACCTCAGACGTGATCCCCAAACAACAGGGTTCATGTACTCATCATGAGGAACACACATATCAAGTATTGAGCTTCATCCATCCAGGTTCGGTCCCAATTATTAAGGGATAAACTGCAACTGGGAGACTTTTACTGGTGATAAACAGTCGCGACTCTGAATTTCGGTGAATACGACAAGGCGCAGCCGAGTTCGTTTTTAGGCTAATTCAGAGTCGAGACTGTTTATGACGTACAAGTCGACCTGCTGTAGTTTATTCCTATTCTACACCCGCAAATCAAGAATTTAATCCAAACGAGTAGCAGATA
Organism: Sclerodactyla briareus; assembly: GCA_026419785.1. NCBI lineage: Eukaryota > Metazoa > Echinodermata > Holothuroidea > Dendrochirotida > Sclerodactylidae > Sclerodactyla > Sclerodactyla briareus. The sequence goes on along the minus strand of JAODTK010004409.1, from coordinate 152,463 downwards.
TTATATCTCTATATCTATCCTGTTTCTCTAAACAATAATAAGCAGCCTCCGGGTAACTAATGCGTGGTTCAATCGAAGTGAAATTCATTGCGTACCATACACAAAAGATTGGCAATGCGTGCTGTGCGTACGTCTACTACGGAGAGGCAATACAAACCAGGCGTGCCAAACCGGGGGTTCTGCGCGTGTTGAACTGGCGTGTTCTCCAATGCAACGAGCGACGGTTCGTTAATTCGCTCGTTTGTATTCCTTTGAGGCAGCACGCCCTTTGAAGAGCGCGTATTCTGAAAGCCAGATCTGCGTGTGTAAACGTAAACTTCCAAAGGCTCCCGCGACCTTACATTCGCGTTCAAAAATACTTCTATGCGTTTAGCTTAAAACTCAGCAAATCGAGCAAGTATTCGATTGTTGTGGTTACTCTGACCAGCTGCGACTGTTAGTGCAAAAATCAATAGTCCGCTCCGTGATTGGGATTAGCAATCCAGAATCCTGTATTTGCAATAACGGATGGCTTGGGGGTTGTAGAATCATATTAAAAGGCTGGGCGACACGAACGCACACACATACCACTGTAATTGAAAAAAATTTTCCCCCCTGTGATTTCTCCGACTTTGTCAACGATCAAAACTTTGAGATAACATTTGTAAAACTTCACACCAGAGGCAGTGAATTTCTCTGGGCTGAAAATATGAAGCCATCTTTCGCACAGTGCACCTCTCGTACCCCCCCCACTATTAGCCGCCATGTTCATCGCAATTTGAAACAACCCACTAAATCTAATGACCTTCTGTTCGCGTCAAGTTCCCAATCCTTCCGAACGCAGCTCTCTGACAGTTTGCTGCTTTTGTTTTTGCCCAGAATTAAAAGAAAAAATCCCATAGTATATGGAACTCTTTGGCACTGTTTTAAAATGCAATGCATTCCAGCGATTGTACGGCACCTTTTCGTCATCCACTCTATAGTGATTATGTAATTCGAATCCCGTGATATAGGGATAGCAAAGTCGTATGATATAAAATCCAATGTGTTCAATAGAACAATGATAACGAAATGTCATTGATTATGTTCATTCGAAATTACATATCAACAGTGCAGGGGAAAACAACGCGGTAACCCCCGGCACCAACATATCAGTTCATACGTCACGAACACTAGTACTGTACAGTAATACGCCTGAGATAAAACATGCAAGCTATCTACGTTTCGCATACAGCGTTTTGAGGGGTGCATGCCCAATCCCGAATATAAGGAAATTCATTGGTCCCAATGTTGAAGGTTATTAGAGCGGAAAAAAAAAAAAAAAGAAAATCCCCATTTTGTTCCCATGGGGTGTCATGAGGGCCAAGTAAAAACAACTTTGTTGGCCCCTTCCTTGTCTTCCCTCGTGTTTACTCCCACCTGACCCAGTTACACACCGCTTTTCAGGTGGTCAGTACCATTATTAGAGGTAGTATCGCGAGAATCAACACTTAATATTTGGCTGGAGTGTGTTATTGTTGATGCATTTTTACAGACTACAACGGTGCATATAAACTTGAAGAAAAAACCACAGCATTTTTTCTCATGTCATCAGAGGGCGCGAGTTATTCGGTTCACCACATTAGCAACTATGAAGTCACAGTTAAACGAAAAACTACATTCAAGCTAAGGACACTGTTTTGTCTTACCCCTCCACACCCCCGCATGGTATAAAGAAACAATAGAGAAACTTTACCCCTCATTCATCACCGACGTTGGTTTAAGTGAATTACGTCCTTAGTTAAGTGAACTCTGGTCCACGAATTACTGCCTGCTTCGCTACCGATAAAAGTCAGGCTGTCCATACAGGCCATACAGCATTTCAAGGAGCCCGATATTTAGGCTATACGGTACTCGAAGAAGTTAACTTACAGCAACCCACAACCCCCAAAGACAAACAAAATAACATCCAATGACCAGAGTTCATGATCACAGGTTCCCTTTTTATCTATACTGGACTCCTGACCAGGGGTGATTTTTTGTGACAATGAACCTCTGTATTTAGTGAAACATAAAAATTTTTTAGTGCCAATTTTCCCACTAGAAGTTTTTCATAGCTCATAAAATTCAATGGAGCCTGGCGGAGCCTGGCTTCCAGCTAACATCCCTCTTACCCTTGCTCTGACGGTTTGCGGAACGAAGTATTACTGTATTTAATTGGATTGCAGATATAAATACAGAACATTTGAACAAACTGCAATCCATGTGTTTCAATCAGATAGCCCAAAAGTCTTTTTTTTTTAATAATTAACCGGGAACTGTGCAAAATATATGGCCGCACAAACGATCATTTTTTTTCCCTGCATTAAATGCAGTAACTACGTGAGACCCAGGGACAAGTATTGTATAAGGTTGATTTAGGGAACGGTCATAAGAGACGCTGAGAAGAGAATATATGGCCGCTGTGTCTGGTGTTCCGTCTGCACCCTATTACGGAATGCGAAATGTTAAAAAATATCGTTCAATATCAGTTTATCAGGAATTATGTCAAGGTATCAGAATTCATATCAGACTATGAAGAATTATTAAAACATAACAAGAATATCATATGAAAAAAGTATATTAGCACATCGAAGAAATATCAACAGGTCAGGAAATTCTTGGCAACCACGATGTTTCAAACTGATTTTGAACCAAATGGCACACAGTGTTTCATATTCGGGAATTCGCGATATCGGTATTCGGTATTGCCATTACGCATGGGTATGTTTTGCACACGACACCGCCAATAACTGCAAAGTACGTGCAATATTCAGTCAACAGAAGCGCGTGTACAGCGGGGTATGGCCTAGGCTCGGCAATCCAACGCTAACGGCCCTAAGCTGTGGTGACGGCCGGTGTTGTAAATGGCAGTACGCACGGTTTTACATTGTCTCCAGAGGCGCTACCTGAAAATGTCTCGAAAAGAAGGAGTAACACAGGACCGCAGTTGATCAAAACAAGATTTAACGCAACGAAAATGTAAGCCGCGTCTGTCGTGACGTGTCCAGGGGGAATCTGCGTCAAAATTGTTCCCCGGTATACCGTAGATGGTCAGACACTTCAACGCACTCGAGGGTGATCGCGTGTCAGTCCGGAGTGGGACATTTCAATTGCTACAATAATCTTGACGCCCCCGGTTGCCTGTCCAGGTAATATAATAGCGTCATGGGATGACGGCGCCGCAACCTAGCACCGGCCGCGGCATGCAGCAGCCAGCTGGCCCGGGCCTCCTTGCGGCGCTGCGACTACTTCAATATGTAGGTCGGTTCAACTTCAAGTTCATGTACTACCAGTGATAGGCTAGGCTGGGCCCAGGCAAATGAGGTCAGGGCCAGGCTAAACTGTTACTGTGAATATCGAACTTATTATTAGCCTACGTACGACTGACGTGAAGCTACACGGACTTGTTGGGATTCAGAACTACGATCAAGTTATGAATATGATTCTGGCCATCGCTATGAAAATTTACAGGCTGAGTACACACCTACCGACAACCAATACTAGGCCGCTAGGCTACTGCATGTAGGCCTACTGTACCGGCTATATACGCTACAGTAGTATAATCTAGCGAGTAGTTATAGCTTTGTGTGGACGCCTAAAACTTAAGTTGCCAATTGAACAAGACACAAAACTGTGTCGTGATTCTTTGCCACAGCTGACATGCTTATGGCTACTACCAAACCAGAAAACTTGTATTACCTTGTATTAGATATTGTCGGTTTACCTTAAAATTCTATATATTCGCATCACTTGGAATTCCAAATAATATCATTTCCCTTTACTGCATTCCCTTCCTTCTACTACTTTTTGGAGAAAAACAAATTACCTAACGTTCACCAACTGACACTTGTGTTATCAATTCTGACAACGTTTGGAGAGCACAAAAAGTAAGGAAATTTGCCCACCGGTGCTTCAAAGGACCCTGGCAAGTTTCGTTCAACATAGGCAACCTTTTAATTTTTCGCGTAAATTTCTGCAACTTAGTGGATTAGCAGTACATCACACGTTCTATGATCAACCATGGATATTGCCAAATTGCACGGTAGAATCCATGGCCCCTGGCTTGATTGGGTAGTATCGGTCCCCCGATAGTCTATTTCAGACATCGATCTCACTCTGTTGACCTCAATAAGCTTTGGACCTGACCACACACAAATGGGGGGGGGGGGGGGGTGGGGAATAAGGCAACAAGTAGAGGAGTCGCCAGTTTCAAGTTAAGCCATTTATGCCCTATTGGTTCTGATTGAGGTTTTCCACGTGAGACCGTATTAATTTCGAGCAGGGCTAGGGTAACTACGGGTCATTTCTGTCATTGACCAGATGTTAAAAGATCTCTGTTCCCCCCCCCCCCCCCTCCCTTGTCTAATTAATGTTGATTTTTTTTACTTTAACAGGAACAGGGTTTGGAGACATCTAAAAATGCTGAATTTCCTCGTCCTTTAGAAAGGTTTCCATCTATTGTTGTAAGCCCAACTCAGCTAAAACTCATTGTTTGCAATGTGTCAAGACCTTTTTGACTGTGGGAGGGTCGGTGGTAGGTAGTGGTAGTGTTCCCGGTTGTGCTGGGTCACCCCGGTGAAGGGGTCTTACAGGTACTCGCGATTGTTTGGATACGTAATATCCAAACAGGATGTTGTGGCCTGCACCTATAACTCCCGTATTTCAACAGGCTTTTTCTTCCCAGTGAACCTGTCAGGGGGCACTCCCCCCCCCTCGACCTACTGCCCTATACACTACTGGTAGTACTCTTTTAAATTAACTTTAGATTGGCCTACTTGTTGATATGCTACAAATAAATCATCAAAATATATACATAGGCCACTGGGAGTTAGTGTATGAATGGCTACACTGAGAGCCTTAACACACATAAACATTGCAAGTTTATAGGTGGTGCATTGAGACTGGAACAGTGAAACACAAAACCACTGTTCACTATAGGACAACAGGGGTGAAGAAGATTATGCTCCATTACCCAGTGCATCCAAGACAATATCAGTCGTCCAGGAAATGGTGGTAGAAGAAATGGATGGACAATGGGAGCCATGCAGGTGTATTTTTACAGTAATATCTACACACTTTCATGGGGTGCTCTGAAGGTCAGGTTTTCTCAAATGGGTATCACATACCCATGCTTGAGCGAATATAAACTGTTTGTTAGTTGGGCACAATTATGTCCATTTTTTTCCATCTTGACACAAGAATTCTAATTTGCTGAATTTGGCAGGTGGCCCACAGCGAAATTAAGTCAAACGACAATGTAGGCCCCATGAGATGCATACAAAACTACATGCAGTTCCACGCCTGACGAACGAAACTTTCAATTAGAACATCCCTCAAATGTTCTGTTGCCAAAATGTTAATGTCAAACGTCAAGTTCAAAAACACACCAATCTTTAGGCTCTGTCGTGACCTTTCACCATGTGCGTTCCTTGAATATCCATGATAGGAGTGTTTGTATACATTAGTCCTGATCACTGCAGCACTTTATTGTTTGTCTTACCAAGAGGAATCTGCCATCACAAAATTAGCAACTGAATGTCACGAGTCAAAGTTCAAACGAGGTCAAAGGGTGAAATGAGGGGTTCCGAAGTCGGTCAGCAATGTAGTTCGCCCTGACAAACAAAACTTTCCATTACAACATCCCTCTAAAATGTTCTGTCGCCAAGATTTCATGGCAAACGTCACGTTACCAACACACTATGTTTTAGGCTGTCGTGATTTCAAACGTGGGTGCGTTCTTTGAGATACGCTCGGTGATAGGATGTTGTATCACATTCGTCTAATTCCTTTATGTGATTTGTCTCAACAAGACGAATCTGGTCATTACAAAAAATCAAGACGAATGTCACGAGTGTTCAAAGAAATCAAACGAGGTCAAAAGGTCAATGGGTCAAAGTTGGTCAGCAGATGTATTTTTCGCCCAGACGAACAAACTTTTCCATAACGACATCCCTCTTACTGTCCGTTGCCAACATATAAACGGTTGTCCTGTGGTTGACCTTGAATGATCTTGACCTACCCAAAAGCAATAGGGTTTCATCCTCACCATTTTGCAACCCACATACTACATCACTTTGTACTTGATACATGCTTGCGTTCGTTAGATATCGTGCTAGACAAGCTTTTCGAACTTTGTCCTCTCGTGATGACCTTGAATGATCTTGAATTGACAACCAAAAGAATAGGGGTCATCCTCTCTATTATGTCCAATCCACATCTTAATTTGAACTTGATACAACCTGCTTGCGTTCTTTATATATCGGTGCTGACAAAGGGGGTCACACACACACACATACACACACACCCACACACACACACCCACAACACACACGCACAGTGCGTGAACTGCATAGATCCTTCTGCCTCCGGCAAGGACTAAGAAACTGTTGGGATCAGGGGGGGGGGGGGGGCACTAGAGACAGGTTTTTTTCTCAGATATATATAGGCCTCTGTGTGTTTGATCCTGCATTCTTCTCCTCCTCTCCTCCCCGCGGGTTTGCTAAGCCTTTATTTTCTGTTTGCCAGTCAGGTCCCATGTCGCAATGCCTATAGACTCCAGCAGGTTGTTTGCGACAAATTATGTGGCCTGTTGCCATTAGCGGCACTTATAGGTACTTGGACTCCTATTATGAAAGTAGAGTCACTTTCTAACTAATTCAGACCTAATCGCATATACGATAAGAACTGTCAGCTTGATGTCGAGTATTTATTTAATCGATTTACTCTAGATCCCTTATGCTGGCAAACTACTGATAACGACGTTGAATGTATGAAGGGGGGGGGGGGGGGTGGGTTGGAGAGGGGGTGTACCTCTTAACCTGCGTAACCTTCAAACCTGCTCAAAAACTTTAGACAACGCATGTATAAGGCAGGACCACGCGGTCAGTATTGATCAAGTTTTACCGGGAAGTTTGGTTTCCATTATTTTGTCATGGAAACTATAGGCGCACTCCCTATGTTGCATGAATTGACGTATCTAGTCTTATTCTCGTTGCACAAACAAACTGCACAATAAATTATTGTGTTATTTTCACACCCGCTCACCGCTGCATAGGACAATGATGGTGCAACGGACCAATTGCTACGTGTTTGGGTTTGGGCCTAGCTGTACTTGTTTGTTTTGAGGCAACGAGGACCTTATCTATTGGGCTATGTTCTTATAATTCCTGTGTCGCATCCTAACGATAAAAAGGGTCGACTAGACAAAGCGGCTTCAATGTAGCTGCAACTGGGCTATATATGGGGATGTAATGGGAGAGATACCAACACCCCAACAAACGCAGCCAAAATTATAGTTATTCAACATTTACCTTATTTTTTTAATGATATTGGATGACGGCAGTGCGCTTAAAAAACTAACACCCCCCCCCCCCAACCCTTCGCCGATGTATGTGCATCAGGAAAAATAGGTAATTTAAAACCCCAAAACTGGTCATCAACCGTGTCAAGAGTAGTGAGAACTGGACATAAAACTCGCTCCCCCGCTGTCTTCGTTCCAGAGTTCTATAAGAAGCAGATAGACGTTACTGTTTCTCCTCAAACGCGATGCGTCATATCACCCCATCTATAGTGGAATAATTCCATGGTTTACCACTTCTGCATTATACTTGATGTGAGCGGGGCAATCACATCACTTTCAGGTACTTCTATGACAATTCCGTGTTGTAACTGACCTGTCAGTCAGAACCACCCCCCGCGCGGATACACTGAATTTTAACAAATCACGTATATTATTTAATGATGTTGTAATGCACTTTCGTTGCCGCAGTAGTGAATACCAGAACCGGGCTATGTCAATGCTTCCCGGTTTCGATGTTCCCGAGTTCGATTTTCCCGGGTTTCGATGAATCCCCGTTTTTGTATAGTTTCAAGGGCAAAAACCGGAATTTACGAGGTCCGATGTTCCCGTGTCCGATGTTCAACATCACACCCGGGACCCATGCAACCCGTAACTCGCCACAATGCCATGGTGAGTGTACTTATGCATACTCATGATCTATGGGTGAAGAACAGTGAAAAAGCTGACGTCATAAGAACACTGATGAACTCGCGTCAGTCTACTCAAGTACTGAGCTGTTCTACTTCAGGGGTACTTACTTACGCGAGTGCGCCACCCGATCGCATTAACTATGCGTTATTGGCCTCTGGGTGCGGTTGAAATAGATGTGGTGGTTGTTTAATAAAAGATTATCCAAAACACAGTAAGGAGCACATAGAGGGTGTGATGAGCTTCTATCCGAAATAGCCAAAGTCTTTGGGTTGTGAGTGGAATGCTTCTGAACTACGCTGAATTGTGGGTTTAACCCTATTGTACTTCTTGAGAACATCTTTCTACTGGCTCGGAAGCGCCTTATTAAGTTGATAACAATTTCCACTTCAGTTACTCCGCAGAACAGATTTCACACAGCCGGTCCTCTCAAAATTGATATTGAAAAAAGAACGGAAACAATTGAGATTCCTCGAAATCCATCATTCAAACAGCAGATTTTGAGTTTCTTTATTAACTTTTCATCAACTGCTTACGAATCGCGATATGAAAGGCCTCATCTTGGTGCGATTCGCTCGCTGTTAGTATGCCGGGGTAGATCCCGGACAAACCTGGGTAAAAAGCGGACACTGCTTCGTCGATCGAACGTTACCTTAGCAACACCGATAAGAGCAGACGTTTTCGCGAATCTAATACAGGGAGGAAATTGTTATCCAACGGAATGGGCCGATTACGAGTGAAGTACTTACAAAAAAATGCCGAAGAGGATTTAGAACTCGCTTTGAAGCAGTGAACTTTAATCGAAGCATGTGTAGGCGGGTGGCTCTGAACTGTGGATAGCGTGATAATACTAACATGGAACTGCATATGGATGCATCATCATTACGTACGCATCCGTTGGGGTGTCTGCTTTCTAGCCAGGTTTCTCGGATAGAATGTCAGCGACGTGACAGCTTGGGAACTCTTGAAATCCTCTTGAATTCACATCATTTTTGTAAAAGTCGATCGAATCTCTAACATAACTTTTACACACCCTACTTAACCATTTTATTGCATCTCTCGGTATTCTCTATTTGGATCTTCAAAACTTGACAATTTCTTCAAGTGCCCGTCACTGTCGGGGAACAGTATACAATAGTGAATTACGACAAGTTCATTGACCTTCTGTTTTCAACGTTACTAAGCAACGCTTTCATAGATCAAAATGAAGAGGCATTGCTGGATATAAGGTTAGGAGATGTATTTCATATTATTGCATTTACGGGTATTTCGGTGTAGTTGAAAATAATGCGAGGAGAGGGTGGGAAGGTTTTACACAGTCCTGGTGTGTGAGAAACCACTATATCGCGTCCCGCTGTAGGCTACGCGTACCGGATCACACAAGTCACAATGTATCGGCTAACAACAATTACAGCAAGTTCATTGACCTTTGCATGTAACTAAGCGACCCTATATATAACCGAATTGAAGGGGGTAATGTTGGATATGGGATTAGGGTATTTAGCTATCTCAATCACTCCAAAATGTGAACTTTTTAGTTAGAACTTGTGTGTTTATTGTTCAATCGAGCAGTCAATAGTCTGGGCTAACAATCTACTTATAATAATAATAATATGCACCGTAGCCTGGTTAGGCCTGATTCACGATACGGAAAAACAACACCGAATCAGCAGAAACACATTGCATAAATCCTAGCACTGACCTGATGCTGGATGAGTTACGTCCAAAGTGTTAACTCTATTCCATCGGATGAATTGATTGCCCAAAATAACGTTGCAGGTGTAATAGAGAAGCGCAGACAGACACCAAATTACCATTCAGATTGCGTATCGGTCAGCTTAACCTGATTAGGTTAATGGTTATACGTGAGACGCGCTATGAAGCACGCATCTGTTTCAGCACCAACTAAGCGCAGACGGTTCACTAGGCCTAAACAAAACACGGCTGGAAATATTGCAAGAACTTCAAGAGACCGCGGGGCCTGAAAGGAGGGTTGACCCCGGACTGTTGAAGACAGGACAAATTTGTCTGCCCTTGGTTGAGGAATTTCACGACCTAATGCACATTCTTGTGGTTAGCACGGTCGTATTATAGAATTACAAAGACATTTTAAACACTGAATTCTACCATTCTTTGGAAGTTTCCTAGTTAATAATTGAATTCTACAGATCAATTAACCTTCAAACCAATTGTGAAACATAAAAAGCGGGCCAGGTTGGTAAAATAGCCACCAGATTTTTGGAAAAATGTGCCAACTAATGCGGATACTCAAACTGCAAAATCTCCCCACGATGTGAGGTCAACCAATTGCTTGCGGTTTTGTGACGTGAAAAAATCGGCCAACTCATGCCCAAATCGCCAAGTCGTTTGTCTGGTCTTCAAGGGACAAGAACTGGGAGGATAACTTGAACAAAAAGCTCAAGTTTCATTCCACAGGCCATTGAAGATTATACGCCTCCGTCAAGGCAGCTCCAGCCCAGTGGCGTAGCCAGGATTTTTCCAGTGGGGGGCGCTGGGGGGCTGAATTTTTTCTGGGGGGCGCCAATGTGACTATCTAAGCGGAGCGCCACCATTGGTTGGCGCGGAGCGTACAGGGAAAATTTTGGAGAATGAGGCCCCGTAGATGGCAGGAAATGGCACTTTCCTGACCTATTCTAAGGAGTCATCCGTGGCATAGCAACCTTTTTGTAGAGACGGTTGACATCAAATGGCGGCTTGGCATGTTATAAGAATAAAAATTTTCCGAATCTCGAAAGTTGCCTAAATTTTATTGCAATCATGTACAGTAAAGCCTACTGATCACGAAACTTGACTATTCCGCGCGGAGCGCGCAATTTTTTCGAAAATTTTGGGAGCATTCAATCAAATATTTGGGCACTATTTGGTAATATTCGTGGGTAATCCTTTGTTTTTTGCTTCATCCCGGCTCGAATTTCTCCTATATTCGTTGCCCGAAATATGGTCACCACGAGTTGGCGCCCAGCGTACAAGGAAAATTTTCGTTTCACAAACCCTCCAGATGGCCGGAAACGGCACTTCCTGAGTGTTCTGAATTACATGTACCCAGGGTATTCTAGGGAGGTGTCTGAGAAAATGCTGCTCTCTAGAGTCGGGACGTGGCTCAGAAGCAGAAAAACAATATAAAAAAATCCAACCAGATTCATGTCATGGCTCTATGATCGGTATCGTAATAAATGACAAATTCATCAACATACGTCCCCCAGTCAACATGAACTGCGCAAGGTAATTATGCTGCACCAGTAATTTGTCCATTCTCTCGAATAATATTGAGTGCCTTGGGCAGTGGCGTCACCAGACTTTTCATTCTGGGGCACAAGGGGGGCACAGACATTCGATTGAGGGGCACCAATTATCAACTACGCGGAGCTGCCACCATCGGTTGGCGCGGAGCGTAAAACTAAAAATTTTTGGGTTTTCGCCCCCAGATTGCCGGAAATTACCCTTCCCGGGTGAAGTTAGGCTGCGGGCCATGTCAAGCCTAACTAATGTTTCAAGCCGGTAAGTTTTGTTTTTTTTTTTTTTTTTCTGGCCGGGTGCGTCCCCCCCCTCAATCTCAAACCTGAATATGCGGTGCCCCCCGATGACCTAAGATAATGGTTTGCCCTAACTTGGTAATTTCTTCTGCCACCTGACCTGTATTATCTGACTCATTATACTGGGCAGATACTTAGACCCAATTTGGGAAAAATATTTTTCCATTTTGAGTGAAAATTATCCAAGTTTGTGTGAGGTCAAGTTGTCCAATGGCTGATATTCGTTATACCAGGCTAACTGGGTCTAGATGTAACAGGGGCGTCAATACGTTTTGAAAGGTGGGGCGAGTTCTCGTTTAGCGGAAAATTTCAACTTTTCATACCGCGGCCTAGAGCATCAAAATGACACTTGCAGAGCTTAATTGCAACCATACGGATGTGCCATTTTATCAGTTTGGTGGAAGGAAAACTCTTGATTTCCTTTTGACTTTCCGCTGCATACTCAGGTTGGCGGTCACGGTGGCACTGTAGATGGAGTTACGATTTCCTTTCATCCAATTTGAGAACTACGCACGTGGAAAAGGCTTCAGAAAATCAACCGATGAATGTGTCAACGTGGCACCCAACGCGCGCGTAGCGCGCGAATTTTTTTCGAGGCAAATGTTTTGCATTGTGGGTCAGCGGTCACATAGAATGAGGTGACCGCGTGCATACATAAGTTTCATAACATTGGGATTGGGTGGGTCCACGTTAATAGACATCACCGCACTCGCAGTGCACGGACAGATGCATGTTTTTTTCCTGGCAAGGCCTAAGCTATCAGGCCGTCCGATGTCGGTTCTGCCATTGGGCCAGACAGCGTATCTTTCTCTTGCGCCGCGCAGGCGCGCGAAAAACTTGCACATTTTGAGGCGCAATGTTAAATTTATTATACCCTTAGTTATAACCTTGGTCGTTGATGGCACAGAGGCTAAGCTAGAGCCTATATATTGTCTTTCAGCATATTTCCAGTGGGGGGGGGCGACTGGGGGGCGCGGCACTTTTCAATGGGGGGGGGCGTATGCCCCCCCACCTCCCCGCGTATACGCCACTGCTCCAGCCTAAGGAATCTGCTTATTTAGAGTATTTCAAATTTATATTATCATACGCCAACGGTATACGCTTTCAACATTCAGGCCCCTAGCCAACATGTTGAAATATTTCTGTTTTATCCTCTGCGGGAAGAAAACAACTAACTACTTAGCAGTTCATTTTAATCACATTCACAGCAAGGCCTAGGCTTAACAATAACTTTTTTTTTGCGAGATAAGAAATTGCGATTCCCTTTTCCTACGTTTCCACGTTCCATACAAGCTTGACTGGCTAATCAAACTACCAGATGTCAGATATAAATCATTTTTACTGGAGGTTGAGCTAGTTCATAGCAGTGGCGGGCTCCGCTGTTATAGTTTCTTGCATGAAGCTTCCCCAGATGCAATGTTTTTCCGACCAAACCGCTATTATCCATTGATAAAGAACATCCGCGATCCATATGAGTGAAACAACCCTGAACTTACATCAAGCCAATCCTGTCTATCTGTATGGAGTCACTATTACCAAGACAGATAACGATATTAATCGAATCGCGTTCTCAATGCAGGCTTTGTTTGCTCGGACAACTATTTCGAACAAATATTAAAGGTGGACTCCAGGCAAGAGACATGTTTCCCCCTTCTCCTCCCTTCCCCACTTTTTCCGCATCCTTTCAAACCACCTTCTCCATCCGTATTTTTGGAGGCGTCCCGAACGCCCAGCCCCTCCAGATCAAAACACCGAGTTCACACTTCCCCCCGCTTTGGCTAATGTCCGCATTAAGCGCTGTCATCACACTTGTGCGTCCGATACGATACATAAACGGATCCCGCTAAATTTATCGGATGTGAGTGTTCACAACTTGTGCGATAAATGCGTACATAATTTTATCGGCGTCTCGCGCCTAACCTAACGGAGACAGTAGTGGGATTTTAGTCCCTGAAAGCAAGTTTCCCCTTTTGTGTGGCGCTTTAGGCGGTGGAATAGCCCTGGTCGGGGGGCCGAGTTTTTGGATACCAAGAATTTAATTTCAAAGCAATATTCGAAGGCTGTGTCTTTCTCAGTTCTTGTAAGAGGCGCGGAGAAGCGCAATTGACTATCACGAATCAGACAGCTGCCTTCACTCCCCGCCTATACCCTTTCGTTAGACACCCAGTCCTAAATAGCATCGATCTCAATAATACGGCGAAGATGCGGTAGCCAAGAAAGCATTCAGCAGTTCAATTGAGTCATGCAAGTGCAATTGAGCTGAAAATTGGAGCTTATTCTCTGCTCAATACAAGGCGTGTAAAAATAATGCCCTCGGCTTCCGCTGTGTACCCTACTACTTCCCTCACTAGCCTACAAGACGAGATTTATTAACTTGGCGTTGGATCGACATTAATCCCCTCCCCCCCCTCCCTATAGATTATTTCCGTTGCCTTCTTCGTTTCTTTCCCCCCGCCTCTTTCTCCACAGGAGGGTTAGGGTGAATTTCCGTCAAGACGTCAGGCTGTGGATCGACCCCTCTGGGAAACTATACCCGCCCCTCTCACACAGCCACAGCCCCCCTCCCCCGCCACTCACTACCAACCGCTATATGCATAATCCTCACTAACCTCTGCATGTTCCGTGATACTTGGTGACGCCGACGCAACATGACCCTCCCCATTACCTCACTGGTAACGCTACTATTGCATATGGGAAGGGCATCATGAATTCGAACTAAAATAATGGTTTCGTAGGTGTCATGCATGACGGCTAATAGAACCGAGAAGCTCAATCATAGCCAATGTCTTCCCGGTTCCGTCATTCACCCAATACATTTCATCAAAACCCCGATTTTATCACTCTAAAACCACTTTTCCGCCGCCGAATTTCTCCCAATAGCCTGTTTGGCGTTCTATACGCTTTGCAGAATTGCGCAAGTTATCACTGCATTGCACAAATTATCACATCCTATAAAAGTATCGTATGTATCGTGTGGATCGCAAGGTGTGAACACTCCTATTTTAAATAACACTTTTTAACACGACGTCTAATAAATTCATCGTAATGTATCGCATCGCACAAGTGTGAACAGCCCACAAAGCGCTGTTCACACTTGTGCGATACGATCCGTTACGATACGATAAAATTTGTCGGATGGAGTGTTCACACTTGCTCGATAAAATGTCGTACGATAATTTTATCAGACGTCTCGGCGCCTAACATAACGGAGAAAGTGGTGAGATTTTATTTGAGAAAGCATAAGTCCCCTTTTGTCGCCTCAGGCCGTGGAATAGCTTGGTCGGCAGAATTTGAATACCAAGAATTGTAATTTCAAGCAATTTGACTCCTTATATGCCGTTCTCGTACTTTAGGAAGGCCGTGAAATAGTGTTTATCGACCCCTTTTAAAACAGCAACAGGAACAACAGTTACAACAACAACAAAAAGCCTTGTCTCTAACACCCCTCCGAGGTACCCCGCGCCAGCCTGTGCGCCAACCGATGAGCAAACTTTGGTCTTTCCCGGAGACGAACCCTAGCCCAAGGGGTCTTGTGGAGACAGAACACAGTGGACGGCGCCCCATGTGCCCAAAGATGGGCAATTGACAATCACGAATTAGGCAGCTACCCTTCACCATCCCCGCCTACCCTAGCCTGTTGAAACAGGCGTTTTGTGACTTTGTTCACCTCGTTCACGTCATTCATCCATAGGTGCAGATGACCCTTTAAAACCAATCATGATTTGCCTAAACAACGCCTGTGCGACTTCGTTCTGGTCGCTGTCGAGCTGAATCATGGGCGGTACTAGTGGGCGGTACTAGTGGGCGGTACTAGTGGGCGGTGCGACGTCAACGTTGTTTGCGCAATCGGACATTATTTCTTTCACTAAATTACGGTGAAACGGCCATGTCTGCTGGAAAATTACTTTATTGGTCTGATTTGTAATTCTTTAGACAACCTCCAACCAAGTTTTGGCATACGTTAGATGGATATTCTTTTTTATTTGCCATTTGAAAGGATTCATATTTTTCTGAACGTCTGCGGCGATACCAAACAACCAAATACGCCTGCGCAGAGCCGAACATTGCTTCGCTCAATTTAGGCTTCAAATGCATACTTCTCCGATAAATTCTCATTTGCGGGTGTGTGGTAAAGGCTATTGAAAGACTTCTGTTAATATTCATGACCTATATATTGGGATGGGCGATTTCCGCGATTATCCAGGGGGTTGCTCCACTTCCATATCAACGCTCGTTGTGCTACTGATGACTGACATCTACGTCAACTGAATCGTAATGAGCAAAATCGCAATTTTTTGGGATTCGTCAACGAAGTCCTGCAGACGATATGTTGGTGATATTCGACTGCGTATATATACTAAAGAGCGATAGCTCCCTCTATTTCTAGGAACGGCTTCTCCCATAATGCCTGCTTTAGCATGCTAACGCCTACCCTTTCTTTGGACACCAGTCTTAATTAGCATCAATATCCAAGAATACGGCGAAGTGATGTAGTCCAGAAAAGAATTAGTCTCCGCCTCAGTTTAACAGTGAACATTCACGCCTCACTAGAATATAGGAAGACTGAAAGCACAATTGAGCTGAAAAATGGAACTTGTTAATCCTGCTCAGAACACATGTAAAAATCCATACTCTACGGCTCCACCTGTTTCCCCTTCTACTTTCCTCACTGACCTACAAGACATCATTAACTTGGCGTTAGATCGACATTATCAACCCCCCCCCTCCCCCCTATAGCTTATTTCCTTGCTTTCTCTTTTCTTCTCTTCCCCGCTCTTTTCGTCACATGAGGTTTAGGGTGAAGTTCCCGTTAAGACGTCCAGTCTGTGAATCGAACCCCCCTCTGGGTAACTCCTCCTGCCCCCGCCCCTCTCCTAATGGAAACACCCCCCCCCCCCTCCCCCCAGCCACTAACCACCAACCGCATATATCTCCGGCAGTTGGCATGCCACATGATACTTGGTAGTCCGCCGACGCAACATTACCCTCCCCATTACCTCCCCGGTCACGCTACTATTGTATTGGGAGGGCATCATTGATTCGAAACTAAAATATTGGTTTCCTTCCTTCTCTGAGGGTCATCTGAAGCAGGATCCTTTTGTCAGCTGCTTGCCCATCAGCGTCCCGAGCAGTCGAGTTTTTACTCCGCAAAAAGTCCAATGTTGATCCAACGCATCTTTTGCTCTCCGTGTCCTGTCCGAGCGGATGCGGGAATTCGGTGGAGACTTTCTTGGGGCCGTATCGACTTTCGCAAGGCCTGCAACTCTGTGTGTATGGAAACTCTCTGAAGAATTCTTGAGTAGCGTGCTGTGCCAACCCGTCTTGTACACCTGATATCCTCTCTGTATTCTAGAAGTGAGAGTGCTGTGGAGTGTGCTAGTGGAGTCTGGACTTCTTTCCCGTTGTTACGGGTGTGAGACAGTGGTGTAACACTGTCTCCAACCCTTTCCAACACGTGCATGGACTGGAATATAAAGAGAGGGTTGTGCATGGTACGACTGCGGAGTCTCTTTCGGTGGAGGGTTTCTGGACTGGACTTCGCGATGATGCGCAATACCCGCCGTGTTTTGTGGATTCTCTATTGGATGCCTGGAACCCGAAAGTCGGAGGCAATTTCGTTGGCCATAAGTGACTCTGCTTCTTGAATGTCCGAGTTCAGTAGACGCATTTGAATGGCATATGGAGTCATGTAATCACTGGATAGTGGCGTGTGGCAGTCGCGTTTGCTGAGCAGAAGAACCAAGCTCTGTGTTTTGGCTCTAATGTGCTTCCAGTCTTGCTTTATTCTACTGTTCTTCACTGTTGGGATGAGACGTGTTGAGTCTTCTTGACTTCCTCACTTTGTCGCATTCTCGGTCACCGCTGTCAGGATCACGTATCTAATTTGCCAGGATTCTCGGGGGAGGGGAATGGTGAAGGTTAGTTGCCTGATTCGTGAACGCCAACTGCGCTTCTTTGAGCATATGGCGCCCTTCCTGGCGGACGATCCTGCTCACCGTGTCCTGAGTGAACGGGATCGGTGGGTTGTGGTCGACTTCCGGGACGCCCCAAAGCTCATGGTTGTCGCAGCTTCGAGGGTACCTCAAGGAGGTGGGGATGGGCCAAGGCCGATGCTTGGTGCTTGGCACGAAAGAAAAGCAGGCGATTGGAAGCGGCGGGTTGTGCGGCATTTGGGACCTTCTAGGCATGTTGATCCAATGGGTGAGTGGGTGAGTGAGTGGGTGAGTGAGTGGGTGAGTGAGCGAAGTGAGTGAGTGAGTGGGGGATAGAATTTTCTCAGACAGTGACACAGGGCGGCGGCCAGGATTGTCCCTGACTGGAGAGCAGGGGTTCTTCAGAAGGGGCGCCGCATTTCTTCCCTGTCTCGAACCGGTAAGCTGATACACTGCCTATCTTATTAGTTTTACTGGAGAGTACTCACACTGTGATTTGGGATGGCTGGCTGGGTCGGAGAGATGGAATTCCTACCCACACAGTAAAATATGGGTCCCCCATAATTCTCAGTTCAGTGCATGCTAGATTGAGGGGTTCATTCTTCTTGGCCTGATTCCATTCTGCTATAATTTGGATAGACTCAGTCAAAGTGCAAATTGTGAAATTTGGGCCGATTCTGGGCAAGTCTTTCGAAATTTCCAACGAAATCCGTGCCCATACTCGAAATGGGATTTGATTCCAGTTGTGATGGCGCACTGCAGGAATTCTATATTGCGGGAAATCGGGAATTATCAAGTATCATACACACGAGACTGTAGGGATATGGTGTCCGCAACGAGCTACCACCCCCGAATCCTGGTCATTGCAACGAACCCCGCCCCCCTTTTCAATGTTGAGTGCAAACTGTCAGAGTCAGCAACCTTAAAGGGAGGGGAGGGGGGGGGGGGGAGGTTCCGTTCTGCGACGAAAGTAGTCTGGTAGTTTTGGTGTCATTACTTCTGCCGGGGATTGCCGGAGGGTGTACAAATGTTTATAGCGTACAGAGAGGGCGTTAATGTGTATACACGTCTGTAGGTGTTTCAACGGAACTGAATAAGTCGAACAGATGAATTCGCGTGTGCAGTCTAGTTAGGACCAAAGTAAAAACAATAGTGAAAAAAGGGCCGCTAAGATTGTATCGGAAACTCTGCCTAAAATGAGCTGTCCTCGCCCCGAGTAGAATCTGATACACTGCCTATCTTATTAGTTTTACTGGAGAGTACTCACACTGTGATTTTGGGATGGCTGGCTGGGTCGGAGAGATGATTCTTACCCACAGTTTAAAATATGGGTCCCCCATAATTCTCAGTTCGGTGCATGCTAGATTGAGGGGTTTATTCTTCTTGGCCTGATTCCATTCTGCTATAATTTGGATAGACTCAGTCAAAGTGCAAATTGTGAAAATTTGGGTCGATTCTGGGCAAGCCTTTCGAAATTTCCAACGAAATCCGTGCCCATACTCGAAATGGGATTTGATTCCAGTTGTGATGGCGCTGCGGGAATTCTATTTGCGGAAATCGGGAATTATCAAGTATCATACACACGAGACTGTAGGGATACGGTGTCCGCAACGAGCTACCACCCCCGAATCCTGTCATTGCAACAAACCCCGCCCCCTCTCAATGTTGAATGCAAACTGTCAGAGTGCAGCAACCCAAAGGGAAGGGGGGGGGAGGTTCCGTTCTGCGACGAAAGTAGTCTGGTAGTTTTGGTGTCATTACTTCTGCCGGGGATTGTCGAAGAGCTGTTCGCAAACTGTTTTATAGCGTACATAGAGAGGGCGTTAATGTGTATAACCGTCTGGTACTGTTTTCAACGGAACTGGACAAGTCGAACAGGATAAAACCGCGTGTGCAGTCTAGTTAGGACCAAAGTAAAAAAAAAATAGTGGAAAAAAGGCCGCTAAGATTGTATCGAGAACCTGCCTAAAATTAGCTGTCTCGCCCCGAGTAGTGTCTGATAGCCCTTCCATATCTTTCAGGTTTTATACTGGAAAGTACTCACACTGTGATTTTGGGATGGCTGGCTGGGTCTGAGAGATGGAATTCCTACCCACAGTAAAAAAAGGGAAAGGCCCCCCATATTCTCAGTTCGGCGCCGTGCTTGCTAGATTGAGGGGTTTATCCTTCTTGGCCTGATTCCATTCTGCTATAATTTGGATAGACTCAGTCAAAGAGTGCAAATTGTGAGAATTTGGGACGATTCTGGGCAAGCCTCTCGAAATTTCCAACGAAATCTGTGCCCATACACGAAATGGGATTTGATTCCAGTTGTGATGGCGCAGGATCAGTGGAGGTGAAGCACCTCGATCGACAGTGCACCGGAAAAACCGATGTACAATTTTGTGTTCGCCCGATCCCCACTTTTCGAGCCCTAGCGCCGCCTCTGTCTGTCACTTCGCCAGTATACCAGAGGAGGACTGGGGAACATTGAACAAGAACTTGCAGCCCAGCCCAGCAGAGATCCCCTGCACATAGACTTGTTCAAGGCTCCCCGAGTTTTGTTCACCGTTCAATAGCCACTCTCCAAAAGGATGGTCACCCTGAAAATAAACACGTCCTCTAAATTACTCGACAGAGAAACTGCCAGCGAAGCTACGATTTAGAGCGGCAACAGGGAAACAATAGGTGGCAACGCAGTGACGGCTTAACTCAAGACGATCCTGCCAAAGGCTTCTCGTGCCATTTGCGCAATAGTGTGCCGATCCAGGATCGGATGTTCAGCCACCAGAGGGTAGGTCGTCAGAGAATTCCTCGCCATTGATCCTCGGACCTAAGGAACCTGCCACCACCATCATCAATTATCGTGCTCAGATCTCAGCTTCTGGCTCTTTGGACATCCGATGACCTCAAATTGAACTAAACGATACATACGGGCCGCAGCCCGCCAGTAAAATGCGAAGTCTATAGACTTTCGCAATAACTAGTAATTGTGCTCACAGCTGTCACAAGGGCAACCTAGAAACAGCATCGACTTTGCACCAATACGCACTTACGTCCCCCAGTCATCGGGCTGATATTTTCTTACCTCTGCTTACCCTCAAAATGACCTCAGAATGACATCCAAATAGCTGGCTTGTTTCTCATCATATTTGCAATTAAACCGAACACAAAATGCGATCTTGTATGCAATCGCATTCTTAAGTTATTGAGATGACAAGGAGGAGCGTCACAAAAACACACCACAACGCACGCACGCACCATACACACCCACACAACGCTCCATGTGATTACTTCGGCAGGGATAAAATTGCATTCGACATAATCTCATGCGCATAGACCTGAACTTCTAGAAAAATTGCATCCTCGGAAGCGAACTTGCCTCCAAGTTAGTTATGTTAAATAATAATAATAATAATAATATAATAATAATAATATAATAATAATAATAATAATAATAATATAATAATAATAATAATAATAAATAATAATAATAATAAATAATAATAAGCACACTATCAGAGAACTGTTTAGTGCGCTTACAAAGCATGAATCTGGATGAACCCATCGAAATAGTGTGTACTGTATTTTCGGACTGACGACGTGTCGGACTAACGACTTGTCGGACTGGACGACTCGTTTTTTGTTCCCCTATACAGTTAGTGTTAATGTATTTTCGGACTGACGACGTGTCGGAAACGACTTGTCGGACTGGCGACTCGTTTTTTTTTTTGTTCCCTTCTACAGATAGTGTGTACTGTCTTTCCGACTGACGACGTGTCGGACTTGCGACTTGTCGGACTAGCTACTCGTTTTTTTTTTTGTTCCCTTCTATACAGATAGTGTGTCCTGTCTTTTCGGACTGACGACGTGTCGGACTTGCGACTTGTCGGACTGGCGACTCGTTTTTTGGTTACCCTATACAGTTAAGTGTGTACTGAATTTTCGGACTGACGACTTGTCGGACTGCGACGTGTCCGACTGACGACGTGTCGGACAGATCGTGTACCCTTGTATATGGCACAATTGGCGCTTACTCAAAGTTGATATGCTCCCTAGGGCCTTGGCTAACTCTGAGTTACTGCCCTATTAGTTCTGAGCCCTGCCCCTACCCCTAATCAAGCCCTGCCTGTGCGTACCAAAGCATATTCAACATAACTATGAAGTAGAAACCCAACAGAGCCCTCCCTGCTCCTGGGGAAAAAGAAGGCTCTGGGCTTCTAGGGAAGATGAGAATAATATCCTCTGTGATGGCTCAAAGCTCCATCCAATATTCGAGAGATATTGAAATGGATGCCCTCGTTCGCAATCCTCATCTACAAGAAGAACTTCAGTCGAAATTACAGCACTCAAATCTTTCCTCAATCTTGGGGAAATATTGATCACAGTACTCGCATTTTTCGAATTCCACGAAATAATGGATTTTTGCCTAAGATACTAATCGTTTCAACAGATTTTTTTTTTTATTCAATCGCGTTTTTATATCATCATACAATAGATTATACTACAGTATGGTATATTCCTGGCGGATGAAGACATGAATAAAGGCTGACTGGGAACTTTAAGCAATTTCCAGAACATAAAGTTGTGTTCGACAGCCCTGTGTTTTACTGCCATTCTCAAACCATTTTTTCTTATGATATGAATATGGTTTATGACTTTCTTCTGCACTATACGATTGTGATTCAGTTTGACTGAGCAGTTGTTGTCAAATTACAAGTAAGAGCAACACTGAACTGCAGTTGTTTTTATAACTCGTCCGATTAGGCCAGCCTATGATATGAAACTCCACCCGGCGAAGAATCCTGTCTACCGCGTCCTGTCGGTACGAACTGAGGGTTGGTGCTGCCCGCCGTTGCCTTGTATTTCCTGGTAGGGGTGGGTACCCCAGGGAGTTGGGTTGGAGTGAATCACAGAACCGGTACGGCTCTCCGACATCACGGAGAGTATAACATTGCTACCATTAATGCGCAGGTTTGTATCAATCCTCACAGCCTAATGATTCACCTGGTGGGGTGAGGCCATGGAGACCAGGGGCGTAACCACCTCTTTAGCCCGGGTGGACAAAGTTATGAACATTTCTCCAAACTTTGGTTTTTTCAAAATTTTAATCGACGCGCGCATACCCTACCCCCGGCTGAGCTACGCGTACGAAAAAGTACCTCGAGATCGCGGAATGACAGCAGACACTTCCCAGGCCTTGCAATATGACACAGATAATTTTTCATGAACTCTTCGTAACAGTTACAGTCATATAACTTCGTGAATAAGCCCTTAGTGGAATGTCTGTATGGTTGAGCTGAAGTATGTATTACTCGCGCAACAGCAGAAACTCCAAATCGCCTAAAAAAACCTATTTTGGCCACTTTAATGCACTTTGCCGACCAAAAACGGCCTGTAGCTCAATTATTTACTCCGATCTAATACCCATCTTGCCGGACCGTCACAATTTTTCACTGATTACACGTTATGCGCTTTGGTAAGTCATCCCGTGACTACCCGTCGACTTTATTTTTTGTACGATTTCAGGCGAAGTGAAGGTTCTTTTCCATCTCTTTCCACTCTTTGTCTTTTTTTTTTTTTTTGTCTTTTCCTTCTTTCTCTCTTTTCCTTCACCGTTTTCACCCCCTCCTTTTGGACCCCTCCCTTTTCCGTTTCCCTAGTTCCCTCCTCTTTCTCTTCTTTGACATCCCCCTTCTTCGTTTCCACTTTCCCTTCCCCCCTTTTCAGGTAAATTTATAGCCCTCTTCTCTGTAGCTCCGTGCCGGTCCCCCTTTCCCCCCTGCATTGTCTACCCTCTTCCGTTTGGGTTTTTTTTTTCTCCCCCTTTTTTTCTTTCTTCGTATTTTTTCTTCCTTTCCCCTTCCCACTCGCCCAAGGTTACACCGGGAAAGTTGTTCGAACTCCCAACCCATTGATAACCAGTCCTGAGCTCTACCAACTGAGTTATACCGAGCTAATACCAGCGTATCGTATGCAGCGTATCGTACTGCACTAGTGTGGTCAGCCCTTTCAAAGACTGTTCACACAGTGCGATAGAAGTGGGTTGGAGCCACGCACAACGGCCTCGCAGATAATGGTTGGCGCATATTCGCGGGTACCCAACATTATACTAGTCCATACTGTAATCTCTCGCACGACTAAATACTATAATGCAAAGTGGAATCCCGATGGGAAATGTATAATATATATATAGGGTTGTGTTATCATTCCTATACAACGCAGCGAGCTCCAATTCAGTAAGCGGAAAGCTAGAATTGTCGGGGTCGGTCGGCTACATTCCGCTTCTACTTATAGCATTATCTTCATGATTGTGTTATTCCTGCGGGTCGGGCGGGCTGTTCTTTGATTCCCTGTTCAAAGATGACATTTTCCAACGCGAGCTACATAACCTCATTCACATTAATTTTTATAAACACGAATGTTACTTTGAGCTAAATAACAGTCTGTCTATCAGATGGAACTTTTTTTTTCAATGGAATTATGTAAGAATAGCAGAGGAGTTGGATTGTGTTTCTTCCATAGAGAAATGGATGTTGATAATTTACTTAATGTTTTCATGGAGAAAATTCAACAATGCTAAAACCAAGTGTATTCCTATAGGTCGAAAACTATTAGTCTGAAAGCTAAGCAGCATAATTATTTGCCAATAAATGATGAAAATCGGCAGAAAAAACATCGTTGTTGGCATGGACATAGGATCACTTTATCCTCTAGGTATAATTACACAAGAATAAGGAATCAAGTCAAATGGTTTTGGTGAGAAAGCTGGAAGGACAATGGAGAAAATATTTGCTCTGAACTGTAAGAACGACCCTAACATTCCTGGCAGTATGTCAATTCGAAACGGAAATTAATGCTGGCATTCCAGATCTGATAGTACTAAATAACGGTGGGGTCAAGACAACGAATAGGGATCGGCGAAGACAGAGGCATTAGCAAACTCATTTAGTAGTGTTTTCACGAGGGAGCCTGCAGGGGAGATCCCAGTTGTTGGGCCGTTCCATATAACTTGCTCATAGGTCATTCTGTGTTTTAGAGGTTCTAGAATCTAGACGATTCAAATATAAAGAAGCACCTGGGTCCTGATGGGCTCCATCCAAAGGAACTTAAGGAACTGGCTCATGTGCTAGGTAAGCACTAACTATAACTTTAATAAATCATTGTCCTACTGGTAATCACCCATGGTTGTGAGCACTGCGAATATCAGCGCTATTTTTAAGAAAGGTGATAAATCACACAAAGAAACTCCAGAATAGCTAACTAGTTGTGTGTTATGTAAGTTGCTTGAAAGCTTTATCTGATCCGTCATGACTTCACATATGAGCGTAATAATTATGAAGTATGAAGCATTTGGTTTTATTCTGGTAGATTCCACTAATCTCAATTATTAAGGTTTCGGATGAGTGGACAGAGGTTTTAGATAATGAAGGAAAGAATTATATAAGGAAGTTCATATATGTTCTATTTATATGGACGTTATGAAAGCTTTCGATAAAGTGCCGCACCGACGGTTGGTTCCTTATGGTTTTAGTATGCCAATTGTAAATAGGATCCAGGTTTTTTAAGTGCTAGAAATCAAAGAAATATAGTGAATGGTGTTTTATCTTTTAAGCATGAGGTTACTAGTGGCATTCCTCAAGGCAGTGTTTTGGGGCCTCTTTTGTTCGTAATTTACATCAATGATTTGACTGATTGTGTTGACGCAAGTTCTTATTTGTTTGCAGATGATACTAAGTTATTTCAGGAAATTGAAACTGTTGTAGATACTAAGCGTCTACAGTCAGACCTTGATAAACTTCAAGTCTGGTCAGATACTTGGTTCTTAAAGTTTCATCCTGATAAGTGTAAGGTACTGGCAGTTCACACTTTGAACAGCAGAAACTTCTTGCTAGGTAATTATTATTATACGATTCAGAAGGGTGAAGAATAATTTATAGAATTCAGAGGCGAGAAAGACATGAGTTTTTGCGATTGTAACTTGATTTTTTCCGGCCATATTGAGCAGCAGGTTAATAAAGCGAATATTATTATGGGTCTCATCCGGAGAACATTTACATATTTAGACGAGCAGCCATTCCGGTTTCTTTTTCCCAGGCTCTCGTAGACCACATTCTTAAAATGCAAGTCTTGGCACACCACAATCGGGATGATGCAAATACCATTGGAAATGTTCAAAGACGAGCTACAAAGCTGATCCCGACGTTAAAGAATTTGGAGTAACCGGTCAGATTACGGAAGCTAGAACGCCTACTCGGAAAAACAGAAGGTTGCTAGGTGAATTATAGAAGTCTGTCTTTAAGATTATTTTCTGGTGTGTATGATGAGGATGTCACGCAAGGGTTGTTTGAGTTAAGTCTTAATCCTTATACTCGAGGCCATAGTACGAATATATTAAAGAAATCCTGTACCCCTTGTCCGAAATACAGTTTTTGTTGTTGGAACAGTTTATCAGAGTCTGTTGTTCCATCCAGTACAGGGCTCCAATTCGGAAAGGTCCTCAGAACTAAAATATATTTTGATGCAAGCGTGTCATTTGATAAGCTCGTTTTCACTGACCAAATGACCAGTGCGGCCAATTGACATCGTTAGAGGTGGATTGGAGGTTTCTGACCTGCATCCACTGAAGATCCTACTGTATCTAATGTATGGGGCCCTAGCGCTAGGGAGGTGGATTAGCTCATTAGGTAGACTCCAGACTGCAGAAACGGATTTCGTATTCGCGAGGATTTTTCCTCAGATTGTTGGACAAGACATGTCTCCTGATATGCCTCACGTCACCCACGTGTTAAAGTGGGTACCTTGTGACGTAACTCCAGGGGACACAATGAAGCGACGTACTGGTGCGTCGGAGTAGAACAAGCATGAGTGCGTGCTATATAACACGGGTGTGGCAAGTCACTAATGATCAGGGGTAATATCTGTGAAGCACTTTGTGCATGTCCTCGACGTGGAAAAGCGCTATATAAGAACAGATATTATATTAATTGAATGGCGTTAATATAAGTCCTCATACAGTTAATTCCCTCTTAATAATGCGGCCAGTGTTCCTTGATGAGCCTTACTTGGCTTCTAGAACCGTAGAATTCGAATAAAAAAAAGATAAAAAAACAAAAAACAAAACTCATCCTCTTGCAAATCTGCAATTTTCACACTCATGCCGTTCATTCCATGCAGTTCATTTCCACTACTAGTTTTTACATCCTTTCTTCCCTCGGGAGGCTTGCACAGATTGTTATCCCCATCTCGTTGTTCAATGGTCCATGTGAAGTTTCTATTGAATCTCAACATAAAAAAAATCAACAAAGTTGTTCACAAGATATCAATTAAAAGATAATCCCATAACTTCCACGTGAGTACTACTCCTCATCTCATCAGCATTTACTATGTAGACGTCTTGGGCTGCTTTTGGCATTATCCCCCGGACGATGATTCCTCAAAAGTAAAAATGAAAACTCAACTAGGCAACATGCTCAGAGGCTGGAACCTTCAAATTAGCGGTGTCTTTTATGGTATCTCCTTTTCACATTGCTATATAAAATATTCAGTTACATGACCATTACTATTACAGTGGCTAGTTGACGACGATTCAAGCATGTCGCAGGCCGCCGATGGATTCTTCACAGCGAATGCATGTTTCTAAGCATGGCGGTCGTTTTGGAACCACCTTTTATATTGTGTCTCCCAGGACCCCACCGGCAGCCATTTCCGAATGAGTCGAATTCGTCTCCGCTCTTCAGGAACCTTGTCAAAAGCTTTATGGAAGTTCTAGGAAAATCATATCACCGCACTGGCCAGTTGTCAACTGCACTAGTAACATCTTCCATAAATTCTAACTGATTAGTCAAACACGAACGATTTTCCCTGAAACCATGCTGAGAACCCTGAATCAGACTATATACTCATTAAAAAAATCGACAATATGATCACGAATGATGGATTCTGACACCTTGCAGACAACACTAGTAGACTCACTGGCCTTTACTTACAGGAAGATACCGGTTGCCTTTCTTGAAATTGGAGAAACATTGCTCTCCTCCAATCATCCGGAACAACCCCTTCCAAGGTTTTATTGAAAATAATTTAATGGAACAGACAACTCGTCGGCAAAATATTTCAACAAGAAGGGGTTAACTCCGTCCGGACCGGGGTCTTTACCACTTTTGAGATTCTGCCAGTGCTCCTTTATCACATCAGGCGAACATACTATATTACCAATAGTAATGTGAGGCACACCAAACACAAGGTCGTTGAAATAATCCCAGTTTTCCTGAGTGAATACCGACGAAAAATATTTATTAAGCAACGCTAAGCCCGCTTCTTGCCTATCGTCTGGGTGTAATTACCTGTATCGGAAACTCACGTGGACCAATGCTGTCCTTCATTTTCTGCTTCCCCCTAACATAAGAGAAAAACGCACGCTGATTATATTTTATATTACAGGCAATCTGCCTCTCGAAATTGAGCTCAGCACCTGAAACTAAATGTTTGACTGGCCTCTGCTGAACTTTGGAACGATCTAAATCAGACAAAGAACCAAGTAGAACGATCAAGTCGCCAAATATGTCTCTTACGCTTGACGGCCAGAAACATCTCCCGTTTCATCCAAGAAGGCCTTCTGTTTTTAGTGCGACGCTTTTTCCAAGGAACGTAAACTTTCTTACTCGTTTACTTTCACATGACTCTTCCATGACTCACAACATTCAAATTCCCAAAGAAATTAGACCAGTCTACATTACTCAGAAACCCAGAAATGCCATCCAGATCGGCCCTAGAGAAACAACAGAACAAGGAACGAACTTCACCCCTGTGGAATATTAACATCACAAGACACATCGAAAGTAAATATCGTGATCACTTGCACCAAGCTTACCAAAACTCTCTACATTCACGGAACTGGATCACTACTCAGAATAAATCTAAAATATTATGCTTTCTGGTAGGAAATGAACATTCTGCGAGAGGAATCACCTCGGTGACATTGAGAAGAGCAGATCCTTGTCTATCTGTATCTGTACCTTATCTGTTGATACTGTGGCAAACTCCTTGGTGCGACTATAACCCGCACAGGGCACAAACGCGGCCATGCACGATTATGTGTAGGGCCCCTCCTATAGCACCTAGTAGATCCACTTTGCCTATTCTGTTCCTAAAACTTGGGTTGGTGATTCTCTAATGGCAGTGGGCAATACATTTCCACTGGGCTACTGTTTCTTGGGCAAATAAGACTTATAGGCAATCTTTACGAGGCCTGTGGGCTGACAAACGAAACAGAACAGCTCTGCCGGTATGTTTCCTTGCAGTTGTGTTTGATATAAAGTTATTGAGTTAACAGAGACCAGATGGTGATACGCTTTGTAGAGAATAGTAAGACGAAGAACCTCAGTCTTCTTTCTCTTCAGCATTCCAGTTAAGTTCCTGGACCATTGTTGAGACACCTGCTGCTCCGTCTAAATCTCTCTTCACAAATCTGGCAGCACGATCTGGACAGTCTTCAATGGCGTTTATGTCTGATGGATGGTAAGGGTCCCAAACCGTAGCACAGTATTCTAGTTGTGGTCGAACAGCATTTCATATGCTCCGTTTTTCTTCCTGAGAACAGTGATAGAACTTGCGACGTAGTGGCCAGAGTTCTTATTGCTTTAATTAACTGATTGTGATATGATTCTTCCAACTCATCCTAATTATTAATAGTCATCCCAAGTACGTATGGTTTTCAAGGGACTGTAACTGAGAGCTTCCATATGGTGATCGTGAAATTGGCTTCTTCTTGTGGTGATGTGCAAAGCATTTTCCCGGGAGTTGAATTCATCAGCCACTTGTCTTGCCAAGCGCCGAGCGCTTCTTATTCCATTGGCAAGGTCTCAGGGTCACCAGCTGACTTGGATTTGCCTGTACATGATCATCATCTGCCAAGAGTCTCACAGTGAACTTATATTTTCTCGGTATGTCATTCATATATAGGGGAACATGCTGGACCTATACAGTACACCCTGTGAGACGCCTGAAAAAACAAGAACCTTGCCCGAACAGACTCCATCCACGACTACCTGCTGAGATCGTTACCATGACTGCCACAGACCAAGAAATATCGGGATAATTGAAATCAGTCACAAATCACCCATAATAATTATACGCTTATCGGAAGCTTTGAAAAGCATTTCGAACTGCGAGTTATTGCGTTCGGAGCTTTTGGTAGAACGATATACAACACCGACAAAGGAGCTCGGAATACCTGAAGCGTTGGACGGATTTTCACACCAAACAGAATTGACTAACTACCACCAATATCTGATCTCTCATTGCAATTCAATTCAACCTCCATACGACAAAATTTTACCCACATCCACGAGAGTACTGTCCGCTCTTGCCTTGCTCTGTAATTTCCACTACTCAGGCTTTCCGTCCTACCAAAATCGACTCATCAATTTATTCCTTATATTTGAACATTAGCGCAGTAACCTACAGCTAATCGCTCATAGTATCTGGCTTGCCCGGCCTAGTACACTGCGTGAACTACTTTACACCCTGCCAGTAGTGATCCTGATACCCTCGACCCCGACTCTAGTTAACCACCTCTTCACACAATGAACCAACTTCCCTAACAATGAGGCCCCAGTACCATTGAGAGTGAAGACCATCCTTTGCGAAAAAGATCCCTCCTTCCCCAGAAACACGACACTTTCACAAACTTGCATTCCCTCTCCAACTCCACCACCTGTTGAGGCCCCGCTATCTTTGTATCAGCAACCCGACCGCCAACCCATGGAGAATTACCAAAAAACGCGACTTTGGACCTAGTGGACTTCAGCATGCACAACAACTCTTAAATCGGGATCTAAGGAACAGGCCTGGGCAAGTTCCTCCGGAGGTTTATTAAGTCCCTATTTCAACACCTCCACTTCTTTTCCCTACATCCTTCACCCTCGCAACGTGGGTCCTCCATCCTTGCACCCGAGCAGACCGCGTACGCTTCAGCTATCTAGCGCGACGGAACTCCCGATCAACATACCGGACCATAAAAGAGTCCCAACCGCAAACACTTCCCTTTTACTTTATCCTTCCCCCCACCGTCCACCTTACTGCCTTACCCACCTCTGTTTTGAACCTCCGCTCTAGCTGCTCTTATCCCCTACCTCTCCCCGCCGGCACACTATCCAGCTGACCCCCTTGCACTGCCTCCTCCACCGCCTGTCACACTGAAACTATTCCTAGTAGCAAGACCGGGATCAACGCCACCTCCGTTGCCTTACCCACCCCGACTCTCCCATCCGCCTCCTTCCCACACTTACTTTTGCTCAATATACTGCTACACCCTCTACATATTCTGTCTCTTTTCATTGCGATCGATCCAGATCGCACCATCTTCGGCATTTCAGCGTTTCCATACCCCGCCTAAGCATTATGTAGCCCGCCTCAGACTCCTTTTCTACCCCCAAGGCGGGCAATCCTTGCCCGTCATCTCTTTGAACCTATGACTTTCTCTGATAGTCAAAATGGAATTTGCACTTGGACTTGCATGAATGACTCGAAACTTGACTTGGACTTGCAAGGATTACTGTCCCATCGTGCTTTAGGAAGTGAGCCAGGTGGTTCGGGGCCTCGGTTCATGTTTGGTTAGAGTTTAGGCTGGATCGAGTTCGGTTCTGTATTATTTTCTATCTGGGAAGGCTTGTGTAGAAAGCGGTTTTTCCACGGACTTCTGGCATCATCTAGCACGTTTCTATGGAGTATTTGATGGTTCGCTGTTCTGACGAGGTTGGTGGGTGGGTATCCTCTGGCGGCGTCGAAATTTCCAAATTGCGTACCCACCCACCCTTGTTTTGGGGTTTAAGTAACGACGGACTGAATGGTTTTGGCAGTTGTGGCCGGTGTTGAAAGTGGTTGTTAATGGTTAAGGACACCGGGGGGGGGGGGGGTTATAGGTCGCTCGGGGTGGATAAGATCGGAGAATTTAGTACTTGGTTCTACTTTTATTGAACACTTGCCTAGTTTGTATCGCAGTGAGCTAATATTGAGACCTGCATTGGTAATCCCAGGGTTCATCCGATCATCGTAAGTTGCATTTCAATTGCAGGCCGAGCCCGCTTTATTCCAAGCTTGGTGCCTTGGTGATCCCAGAAGGCTGGGGTTGACATTTTTACATGGCTGTATGCGATGTTTTGACCGTTCCTAATGTACATTCGTGAACATCCGTATATTTTTTCTAATTGTTCTAGTGTTCATATGATAACAGCCAATCATTTTTGCCACCTCCTATTATTCTGCTCATTTGTACTGTTGATTCTTCGATTCACCATATTAGAGACCTAGCAGCGGCAAAAGTACCAGTACTGCCATTAACCAAATTCCAGACGTCAATCTAGAAAACAATGCCGGGCTAAGTTGTTAGACTGTTTAAGTGTAGCAACGTACCATTTGGATACCTATCCTGTAGTTCAACGACATATTCCCGGAGGTAAACAACTTGAAAGAGCGAGGGGAAAGGCCTCGGACTTTCTTTAAAATGTCAGGTAACAGGCCTACATTGTGACATGGCACGCGCGCGCAGTTGCAATGGGAGTGCCCGGGCCACCCATCTCATGGCCGCCAATGACGTTCACAGTACCTCGAATGAAGTAAGTTATGGCTTCATATGGAAAACCATCATATTTATCGGCTTTAAAAACTCAACATGGTCACCAAAATGCTCCAGATAAATCGCGGTAATAAATCAACTAGCAGACACAGGTTGGTTCCGAAATTTATCCAGGACCCCGCTCCGTTTCAAACAGGTAAACACTCACCCTGGCCAACACTTGTAATAACTTACCCACAACAAACTCATGCGCAACAAAATACGCCCGCCGCGTTACTGTACAGAATCCACGATAACTGATAAAGCGACGGACCCACTTGTCATTCGTCAAAACCTCCTCGATTTTCCGAGCAATGTTTAGCGCTGGTTACCTCGAATACCGCAATCCTCACACCCATCTCCTTCTCGAACCCAATCTCAGGCCCGCCAGGCACACTTTTTTTCCACGGGGGGCTGAGATTTTCCGAGGTCTGGTTACCTCACCCTACCCCCCATATCAACATATATTAATATATATATAAATATATATAATATATTATATATATATTATATAGTATATATATATATATTATATATATATATATATATATATCTATTATATATATAACTATATAGATATATATATATATATATATATATATTATATATATTAAATTTTTTTCAACTCCCGTATTTTTCCGAACTTTTCCCCTTTTTTTCTTCCTAATTTCTTTGGCACAATGTCACTTGACGCAACGTGGTCCCCTATTATCCGCATTTTAGAAACAACAGAGGATGAGTTGAATGCCCGATATCTTGATGAACAGAATCCCGGAAATCGCTCAGGCCTGGGTCAACGATTTATAGTCTGGGCCCGACAGCATGAAACGTGTTGCTGTGAATCACCGTTACTAATCCGGGAACTCCCGACCTCTTGCGCATCCCGAACTGTGCACGCATGGACTAGCAAGGTGCATATTATTGGAAGAGTGAAAATGCCAACTGGCCATTCATTGTTCCACTCACCCTACCCCCCTATACTGAAAGGTGTTTTTTTTGGCTTCCAATATTGCCATTTGGGGGGGGAGCGGGACTTGTAAGAAGTTTTGGTAAACTTTTGTAAGAATGGACTATCGATACCGAGAGTTCACAGATAATGAAGTTCAGTGAGTCAATTGTAGGCCCATCTCCTCTAACTGTTTTTGTGGATGGACTGTGACCACGTCTATCCCCTAATGCACGAAGGTGGCGACTCAGCCATCGAAGCTAGAGTGAGATAACAAGTACACAACGCATAATTAATACCTGTACTCCTCTATACCAAGTCTTCAACTGGCTTTATAGCAATCTCGGTATTTTGGTGTTTGAAGGGGTATGACGCCAGCTGGTCACCAACAAGCTCACGACTGACACCCAGCATCAGTGCAAATATTTAAGTAACAATCAGTGGCGGGACATATTTTTGAGTGGGGTACTGAATTTTGCTTAATGGATCCTCCCTTTGCAAAATGTTTGCCTTTTCCGGTAACAGTAGATGGCATTTGTGCAACATAGCACTCCCAAAACACTCACTTCACTCCATAAACAATTTCGCACTTTTCACTGTCCTAATGCACGATTTGCTGCTCTGGATTTTGAATCGAGGGCAGCGAGATTCAGTGAATTTATAGATCTCACTTTTCAGAGACCCGCCGACCCGAATTCCCTCCGCTCCCACTTCAGAGAATGGTTTGCATGTCAGGTGGCCTTAGATGCAATATGATGCATTATGACCTCTAAACCAGAAAATTTTGCGTTTTCACGTCCTTAGATGCCATCTGCTAATGGTTTTGTGTTGATTTCTTAGGTTGGGCGCGGAGCGTCCAAAAAACAATTTTAGTTGCGCAAAGCCCCCCATGATGACCGAAAATGAACCCCTCCCAGCGTTTCGGCCCGGCTTGAATGTACAAGCCTGCACACCTGGGCAATTTTGTGATCAAAAATTCTGTACTCAGTGGGAAATTTGAAAATTTTGTCAGACCTCGGTCTTATCGCTGCCCCGACTTTCACCTTTTTGACCAGAATGTTCAAGAGTTTGTTGCGCACACTACTGATCACTAGTGCGCGCAAAAGGTGCGCAATTTTTTTTCGGGTTTTTCCTCGCGCACATCTGGAAAAACAGGATCTCGTATGGCCACGCCTCAGCGACTAGTCAGGGACGTATTGATATATTTTTTTCCCATGCGGAATTACAAAATTACACTAGCCTAATGTAAAGAATGCTGAGGCGTCCGATTTTTCCGTATGGGTTGTACGCGAATCTAATCATTACCATATCATTATAACATACAATGAAAATTGATTGTATTACACTAGCGACAGCCCATCACGTTATTGTAAATATGCTTGTTGATTTGAAGGGAAGAGGACTGTTACGGCGCATGAAGCGCGCAAAATTTTTTGCAATTTCTGGATAGTGATAAAAAAAATACACAGTTGAATGGGCCGAGGACATCAGTCGTAAAATATACAATATGACGATCCGTCAGAAATTCCACTGGATATTAAAAAATTCCAACTGGCGAGGTAGCCTCTGACGGTTTTGGGGAGTGAGACACCGGGCCGCCACACCCCCCGCTCGCGACGTCCCGTGTGTACGTACGAGAACCATGGGGTATTATCCCCGCGACGGAAGTTGTCCCGGGGATATTATGTTTGGGTGTTGTAGACCAGCCGCACCGCCGCCGCCGCCCCAGGCTCCGCCTTTAGGCGTTAGCACAATAACTCTTTAATCATTCCGATCGATCTGAAACTTGTAACATTCGCCCTAGTGAAATCTCGGATGAGTTCGAAAGGTGAGCCTCGCTGCAATGTTGGGGGCCGCTAATGTGCATAACTTACCGAAATGTTCAAGTAGTCGGATTGGAATGAAACTTGGTGGTAGGGACTAAGTTGATCCCGCGAAAAAATATGGGAGGTCATCAGAGGTCAAAATTTTGCGAAATTTCGCGATTTTCTAAAAATTTGTCAGATTTGAACGAAACTTGGTTGGTAGGGATTATAGTTGACCCCCCAAAAGGGGAGGTCATTCATGGGTTCACCGGAGGTCGAATTTGCGATTTTTTGCGATTTTCCAAACCGTGTCAGATTTGAACTAAAACTTGGTGGATGGGGGGTGGATACATTTGTTTAAAAGTCATTTCAAAGCCATAGTGGGTCAAATTGCATAATATCATGTGCCTACTAACCTCCATGGATTATAACGAATCTTGGGTTGTATGAAGTTATTTGGTTTCGGACAAAAATGGTGGGTCTTTAGGGGGTGTAGATACTCTTCCCTATGATTTGCTCAAAAGGCGGGGATATACCAGTGGGCGGTTTACCCGCCAACAAATTGTCTAGTTAATGATACTAGCACTGCAGCACACTGCGTCATTGAACAGAGGCAAATGTATTCCTAGTCATTTTTCTGCGGAGTCGTACAATGACAATGATTGGAATCGGTGAGCCAATAGATCGAGCTTCGGTTTTTTTTATACATGTTTAATTAATAAGTCCAATGTTTTGATGGAGAGTTAGGTTGAAGTCTCCACTTAACCGACTGTACTTTCTTTGGCGGCCAGAGAGAATGTCGGAGGCTGGAAGTGCTAAAACTAGGGGGTGCTTGTAGCATATCTTCCAGCACCCCCGATCCAAGAGTGGGGGGGGGGGGTGCTGCAGCACCTCAGCACCCCCACCCCCTTCCCGCGGGCTGCACAATCTGCGCAACATCGGACTGATCCATAAACCACCGGCTCACCATTCAATGGGATCCCCATGATATAAACCGCTGCGAGTCCGTTGTTGCCCATTGTATCATGAACAACCGGGTCTGTTTATGGCTTTGGGATTAGGATAGAGCCAGAAAAGGAAGAAGGTGAAGGGCAGTGCTGCATATCGGGAGTTATCGTAGCGGATCCTTCGTATTGATTGTTCTTCAATTTGCCAGGTGTGATTAGCCGACGAGTCCAGAAAAGCTCATTGCATCATTTGATTTTTGTAATACCTAATTAGTAGGCTAACATTATTTTTACCCCAAATTTAGGCGGCCCAAATTTAGTCGGCCCAAAAGCCGAGGCACAAGAGAAAAGTGGGGGGCTAAGCCACCCAGCAGCCCCCCCCCCCCCCCGTCTCCACGGGCCCTGTATCCTGGCTCTTTGCCACACCAAAATCATCTATCAGAGGGTCCGTTCTTTCGTACGGTTAACGTACACTGGGAGTCGGCGCACTGGGCTCGACAATGTTTTGCCTGGAGCTCTTGAGTTCCCCGTGCCTACATACTTCCGTGTGGGATATATAGTCGGGGTATTATGGTGAGCACCTTTCGTGTGTCTTTCTGCCCAGCTCAGTCATCTCGGCTTGTGTCCCCAGCTTATATACCGCCTGTATATGTGACCACAGGGAGGGACATATGTGTCAATGCGTTTTTTGTTTCTACATTGATGCTTGGCCCGGACCTGTCTACTGTTTGTGGTAGTGATGACGCGACCTGCTTTGACCTCTCTCTCTCTTCTTTGTTTGGCATGCTCTGCAGGATGCCGAGGTATTTATGACGCTTATGATTATTTGATTATGACTAGTATGTGATTGATTGATGGCTGATGATGCTGATAATAATGATAATTTTTATATTTTTTCTTTTCTATAATAATAATAATAATAATAATAATACTAATATAATAATATAATAAAATAGTCGTCGTCATCATTACTGTACATCAGTGGCCATTTAGAAAATGTGCCTCTTGGCGCGCACAGATTGACAAGATATCAACTGCATACCCGGCCTTTCTCTCCCAGAGATAATATGGTGCTCTACCATCGTTCTAGCGAAATCAAGGGGGCGACAGGGCGAGGATAAACAATGATGTGCGATACCAGTTCACGGCATTTAATTGATTTGGGGAGCTAGTGGTCATTGCCACTTTGTTTGAGGCCCTGTCCTATAGTCAGTCATCAAATTAAACTGCCGTTATGCATCATCAATAGAAAGCTGCGTTCATGTCAGTGAAGACGTAGTTAATGAATCCATGACATGTATCAGGGATGAAGTAATGAAAATTGCGAGTTGTCAAGAGAGAGAATGAATGAAAGTTAACTAATTGTATGATATAATGTTAACTATGTTCACGTACCTGAACAGTTTGAATGACTAATTGCTGGATGATATATAGCGGTGCAGCGAGACATTGACATATGCTTATGTTTATGCAGGTAGACTGGTCTGTAAAACGTTTAAACACATGCGTTATACAATGTCCTTCTGATATATTCCTAGGCGTATGCAACCAATTTGATTGGTTGGGGCAGACGAAAAATCTGCCCGAATATTATCCAAAAACAAAACGGTGCGCAATTTCTCAATGTCTGGTATTCCATTCCAAGAATCACGCTTACTCTTAAAAATGAATGTCATCGGATCACTTCACTTTGCCTATTACTATAATTAATATAAACTATTATATTGCTATGCAGAGAATTTGCCTTTCACGACCTTAATGACCTTGACAATAGCAAGAAAAAAATGTGATTTTGGCGTTCGATATATATATATATATATATATATATATATATATATATATATAATATATTATATATATATTATATATATAATATATATATATAATCTCGCCCGAAGATTATCCACAAACACAACGGGCGCCCAATTTTCCTCCCAATTTCCATGGTATCCATTCCAAGAATTCACGTAATCTGTCCCCTGGATTCTGAAATGTCCTGGATCTTGAAAGCGTTCTTCCGACCCTACGATACGCGAATTCTTTGCGATAAGATGGCAACATTGTTACCTCCTGTGTTGAGGAGATTCAAACACATCAAGGCAAAAAGAACTTGGAAAACCACCAAAAGGGCTTCCCCCACCGTGGAAAGCCTACATTTCGCCAATCGAAGAAAGATGTCAAACACTACACCCGCCCCAATGAATTCAGGGTAAACATCAGCAAAACTGAGAGACATCCATGCCTTCTGAAAAAATCGCAACGATATCGTCATCAACTGTTGACAAAGGCTCTTCCGTGGTGGCTATGAGCACAGAATTCTACGAATCGGAAGAAAAACGTCCTATTGGGCAAACCCGTACATTATCAGCAATTGACTCCGACCCCACCCAGCAAATGCTGGACCAGATTGAAACAACCATAGAGCAAAATGGTATCCCAGGGCTCCATTAGCCCCCAAAGTCGGCCCACACTCTTCAAGCGGTACCCAAGCCAGGAAGATTTTACTCTCTCCCAAAATTAACAAGATGGCACCATGGCACCACCCATCAGTTCTGGAAAAGGCGCTACAGAGAAAATTTCCAACTTCGTTGGACCTCATGATTCAGCCCCTCGGCCCGTCCCTCCCGTCTCACGTCAAGGACACCATAGACTTCATCAATAAAATCGGAAAGATCAAGATCTCCCCCCTGGCACATTGCTGGCAACCCTGGACGTTCTTTCTGTCTACCAATATACCTCAAACGGAAGGTATAAAAGCAGGTGTACTTCGGCTGTCGAACCAATTCCTGCCAGGACCACCAAACAAAAGCGATCTTGCGGAAAACTAATGCCACCTCATCCTAATTGACAATTTTGGGGTTGTTGCGGGATCACATTACCTGCAGGTCCACGGCTCACAGCCAAGGGGCAACCACAAATGGCCCTTCGTTCGCCAACTCTTCATGGGAAAACTTGAGAGAAAGTCCTCTCGGGACAGGCCCTGAGGCAACTTGTGTGGCTCCGTTATATTGAGGACATCTTCATGATATGGCGACCACGAGGGAGGAAAAATACCTCGTTCAGCGAACAAATCAAACGCATCCCACCATTATCAAATTCACGCAGAATTTTAAGGACAGAGTCCACTTACTTGACACACTGTGACGTTGGAAACGGGTCACTCAAACACAGAATTGTCCCAAAAACCAACGCAAGCAAATTTCCTACTCCCCAGCAAGTTGTCACCCACCCCACTGCACGAAGAATTCCATACAGTCAAGGCTCTTAGTCTGAAACGCATTTTGCTATCAGATGCTGATTCTCGATCCCGTGCCAACGCACTTTCAAAAAACATCTCAAAAGAGGCAGTTATTTCCGGGTTCCATGAACGAGGGCCATGAAAGGCTAGAAAAGAAAGACCGCTAATTGAACTCTACGTACAAATCGTCCAAGCCAACTCCAGAGACCACTCGTTCTGTGAATACCATCTGCCCTCCCACATTAGCCACTCTCATGCAAAGCATTGCCCATCTTCAAAGTCCAGGAACGCACTAAAATCGTGTTCCCGGAACCCCCGGTTGATGCCTACAGCAGACCTCGGAATCTGCGTGATATTCTAGTCAATGCCAAATTTTCAGAGCAAGCCGAGCCGCAAAAAAAAACAACGGCGGCAGGCGCCCCTGCCCATCCAAACTGCAAAACGTGCAAAACATTGTCGGAATCGCCCCTCAACATGTTTCAAAAAGGTTCCAGACATCCCGCATATTTCAGATACAGGCTATTGATTGCGTCTCGATAAGAACCTGGTCTACCTAAGTTACTGTAACCTCTGCGGAGTTCAGTACATCGGGGAAACAAAAAACACCGTGAGGGAGCGAATGACCCAACCCCGGTCACCATCAAGACCCAAAAAAAATTGAGCAGCCGGTTGCTACGCATTTCAACATGGTCAGTCACTCTTGAAAAGCCTGAGAGTGATTGGCATAGACCATTACAAAATGGTCCACTAAAATCCCGCAAAGCGAAAGAAAAGTACGGAATTGAATATGAAAACGACTACACCATTTGGTGGAACATTCGGAACGACCCTACCTCACAAAGAGATAATGGTAACCAATAGCACCCCCTCCCTATTTGCCTAGTGTCAATCACAAAGGCGCTAATATTGGCCTTATTTAGTAAAAATTCTGCTGAGGATTATCTCCTGTCAATCCTGAGGCGCAAATTGGACTCTCCCGGGATAATCCCAAAAGGGATTATCCCCTGTAATCAGCGAAACGCTAATTAGCCTCACTCCCTCATTGTTCTAGCCTATAAAGTCTCAGCCGTCTTCTCTTCGAGTTATCATCTGTGGTCAATGACTGACGAGGACTGTATTGTACGAGAAAGCTCTGCATCAAACATATCGGCTGTTTTACTCACATTTTCTCTATCTCAATCGGTCTATTTCATGACCAGGATGACCTGGAACTAACGCCATTACCAATAGGGGTCATCCTCAACGTATGTGGAAAATCCAAACTCCTATAGAAGCTGGTACATTAGCGATCGTATCGTGACAATTTTGAGGTTTGTTCTCTTACTACCTAACATGACCTCCTTGAACTTACGCTACAAAATAATAGGGTTATCTTCAGCTCAGTGATACCCACATACCTGATTCGAGCTTGGCACATGCTAGTTTTCCTCAGATATCGTGTCGACAACCTGTGCACTAGTGTAAACACACCACCACACGCGCGCAACACACGGCAGCACGTTCGCCTGATTGCATGGGTTCATTCTGCTTTCGGCAAGAAATCAAGATGCATAGATTACAACTACAAATAGCATTTTATAGTTACCGAGTAGGTCGTTTTGAGGGACCCCTTCGAGTCATCACATTCAGTATTCCGTCCAGGGGTATCGGACCCTTCCATTGCCATATTACTTTCTGTGGAAACCTGCGAGGCATCTCGGAAAGCTTGCGTCATCTCCCTCGTTAATTGGGGCACGTAGCTGCCGATGGTGAAGACGATCACCCCGTGTTCCCCGGAAGATTGCTGAACTCCTCATAGTGCTGCCGAATAGATCAACGGACCAGATGGATATTATAACCCATAATACATGAGGGCAATGGAAATTATATTCAGGAGTTTAGAGTGAAACGATATGAAAAACATTCATCATGTGTTTTTTAATATAGCTCCTCTTATAATCTTTTTATCTCAATGGCCCTGTAATGGTGTTCACACCCCTTAAATGAAGTATATATCACACTCTCATTAAAATTACTACTGCATGCCTCCCTCAATTACTAAACTCTATAAGATTTGTGCCCTCATGTTAGAATGTTAGCGAGAGGAAGTATAGAGACAGTATAATTTGTTCCTCCCTAATGTCCCTTTTTTCTGCAAGGGTTGCAAGACGGGGTCAAGCGGGTGTTGGGAGTGGAAACCTTGTGGAGCCTATGTCGAGGCCCTCAAAGAACTGAGTTGAAAGTCTAACGAAATAGTAAGTATGAACAGCTTGTTGATTCCTAGACTTGAAAAGCTCGAGGTGTAGGAAGGGGGAAAGCAGACAGATGGCACAGCATGCAAGGTGGGCGGTTCTGACGAATGAGGAAGATGAGAAACAGCGGGCTGCAAGAATGCAAACAGTATATCGTATGCCTGCGTTTCGCAGCCGAGTTACACGGGAATGGGAATGAGGGTGGGGTGCATGAGGCTCACCTCGATAGCAAAAAAATTGTTGCGCAGAGATGTGCGATAGAAGGAGAGACTGCGACACCTCTCCGGTGCCGCGAGCTTTTGCCAGAGAAGTAGTCGAAGAGTCATCTCTAATGAGTCCTGATACCTTGGACGTATCGAACAGCCTGTCGGAGGGACTCCTCCCCAAACTTGAACGTGGGAACGGGCACTCCAGCTGGGGAGAATCTGTGCTTTTATAGAGCCGCAACAGAGAACAGGCTCGAAGAAGAAAACTTTGAGAAGCCTAGTATATTTACACTTGTTCTATTCCAACTGAGACAGTCAGATATGCCACGTTAATAGATCGTCACGGTTCAATCTTGCAACTAAGACACATTCATCACCTGAGTACCATGGTAACTCCCTCATGATTTCGGTATGTCCGGGTAGCCGAACTTGCCTCCAAAGAAAATCGCTACCATAAGTTGGGTATGTGAGCATATTACATGAACATCATAAGAAAGAATTGCCACGTGTACTCCCGAGTGAATAGTGGTAGAACGCGGAATGAGTAGACGATAAGGGTACTGATTTTAGAATACATATAGGGCCTACGGTCCTGCGTTCTTCTAGCATGTTTGCGATGTAATAACTGTCGGGCTTTTTCTTATAGCCTAATCCGTGCGAAGAATCTCTCCACAGGCTGTAAGTGGCCCGTAGGTTTATGCCTACAGAGACCTCACCCGAGCTAGAACCCATGCACTCTACCCTACATTTGACTTTAAGAAATGCTGCTGTTTTTTGCGGGGGGGCATTATTCAGTTTCCCCCATGATTTTTGGTATCAATATGGTCGTCAGGCATGGAGATAATAAAGTGGGTTTGGTATTATTCCATAACTAATGTCTTGGCTGATAACGACTAGTTAACGATAACGTTTTGGGCGATTTTGAACCGTACTGGCAAGCTTCCCATGGGGGAGGAGAACTACTGCTGTTTTTTCGGGAGCAGTAAGGATAAATCAGGTGCATGCGAGGCTTCTGACTAATCTGTCAAATTGAATCAGCCGCTTGATCCCTGAACCTTGAAACCCTGATAGTAACCCAGTACCCTACTATCACCTGGTAATACAGTCAATTGGCCCCATTGGTATTGATAACGTTTTCAGTTTGATATTAAAACACCTTCATGAATGGGAAAATAGCGGCCTTCCTTGAGTTGATCCATGACAGACTGTCAATACGAATAGTCTGCTACCGTTTTTTTACTCTTATGGAGACGGAATATGGGTTATTTACCCATCCAGTGACGTATCAGAGAGTCAGATAAGTGGAGGGCAACACTCAGTTTCTCCGATTGGCTTTGAGGGCGAAACAAACTACACTGGTTGATTTATCGTCCCTGTGGTGTTCACTGCTCTGGTGTGACCCGACCCGTGGTCTATTCCCTGGCCTCCCACCCTTGATCGACGGTATTGTCCACAGATAATCCTACCTTTTCGAGTGGTCTTGAAGGACGGATGGATATACCCTGCTGAGATGTGCCCAGGTAATGGCAACGACTCTATCAACCAACGGATCCGAGTTTGTTACGATGAGGTCAATTTTCGTTAGTGTTTTTTGCGAATGAGATGCCGTTTCTGAATTCGCGGTAGTATTCATTATACCAGTAGCCAGACATGAGTGTGAGGAACGGCGCCGCTACAAAGTTTACAATTCTCTGAAAAAAGTTCATTGCTGTTGGCCACCCAGTCACAACAGAGGGGTGGTTGCCAAATTGATAGGGTGACCAGCGATTTTCAACATCGGCGTCGATAACGCCGTTTGTAGCAGAACAACTTTCTTAGTGTCGAGGTACTCGCTAAGAGCAGAGAGCATGGAGGAAGAAGGTCGGTGCGAAAACCATCATGTTGTAGTTCTCTTCTTTGAGGTTACTCAACATCTTCTCATCGAACACATTCCTGCAGTACCTCACGTTTCTTTTCGAATACCATGCGCAAACTCCTTTGCGAATAACCGTTAGTACTGGGAGGCTTAGTTCGGTCGAGTGACTATGTTTTACAATACTCGTCGGCGTAGCCATTCGATTCAACGAATTGAAATCGAAGAGTTTGGAAAAGACCGACCTAGCCCACGCTGTATCTGCCTCGTGCTCCCAGAAGGAATGATACCTGGTGCCCCCGGGAAACCAATCTTCTGCTAGGGGTAGTGTGGATGTGTAGTGACTCCCTGTTCCCCCTCCAGCATGAACAACGGATCTTAGCCGATTCACGTGGTACCATACATCAAGATAGATCAAGGCTTGTATAGGAAACACTCAAAGCCATTTAAGGAATATATTCGTCTGCCTGCATGCTAAAGCTATGGCAGTTAGTGCTGCGATGGACATTCTCTCTGGTTCTAGAATCTTCATTCCGGAAAAAGCCCCAAGCAGCATTCAAAATAATATCCGATTGACCCCACCCTAAATTATACGGAATGGGGATTCCAATGTTTTGTTCCTCGTTTCAGCAAATGAACCTACAACCAATTTGGGCCGCGGCATGTCTCTTGACTGCCAGCAGTCAGCAGTTCGTAATTTTGTCTGTCGGTCTGCCTGTCTATAGTGAAGATGTGGGAGGAAATGATAACCATATCCTTGAAGACTGGTGGTTGGCGGAGGACTTGGCAGATGTCTTTTGTTATTGAGAAACGCACAAAATTTTAAATATTTAGGTGAGCCACTGAACTGTTAATAAACCAATTTAGGAGTTGAAATGACTGCAATCTGCAGGGGGCTCCAAGTACAAAGTAGTGAAAAAGGAAATAATAAGTCTTAATGTCATACGG
This sequence comes from Sclerodactyla briareus, assembly GCA_026419785.1. Lineage (NCBI taxonomy): Eukaryota > Metazoa > Echinodermata > Holothuroidea > Dendrochirotida > Sclerodactylidae > Sclerodactyla > Sclerodactyla briareus. Next base: position 108,220 of record JAODTK010004409.1, on the reverse strand, counting down.
CCGTAATGTAGGGAATAGGCCCAAAGAAGGTAAAATACTAGCTTATAAAATCATTTTGTCAGACCAACCCTTGAGATGTCTGTGCGTTTGAGAGCCGTATCATAAGAAGGATCTTGACCCGATTGGAGAGCGTTAAAAGGAATGCTGCCATTTATCTGGCAATGGTGGACGGGAGAGACTCGAGTGTCACATGATAAGAGTAATTGAAATTGGAACTCGCTTCGAGAAAGAATATTGTGGCAAGAACAACTTTACTTTATAATCGTTAAATATTCAGGTTGCTATTCAATCCCAAGTATTGTAAATGTCCCTATAGAAGTGTTGTGGGCCAGCACGGAGGAGGTGTCCTCTCTTTACAGGTTAGAGCCACCAACTGATCAGTACCAATTATCTTTTTCCCTCGCACCATTAGGGCTGGAATATTCTTCAGGGTACATTTTGACAGTAATATTGCAGGCTTCCAGGAACTTCTGTGGCAGCGCATAAGCAATGGCAGCAGTGTAGCGTGTGAGGGTGGCCAAAAAGATCCATGTGAGTCACAGCTTTGTTGTGGTGTGTGGGGCAGTATGGTCCTGTGTTATCAATGTTATTGGTTCCTTCTGGCGTCTTTTGTATTGTTTTTGTGTATCTGTAGGTGAAGTTTGGGAACGGCTTTTGTCTGTAGCACGTTATTTGCGCCCGGTCTCGCCTGGACATTCCGTGGGACCAGCGGAGCCCTTGCGCGGCCCAAAGTCACGTAGAGAGGAAGAAAAGGGGACACAAGAACTCCAGGGTGAGGTCGTTCCGAGCGAATAGGTAGTTAGCCCCGTTCCGTTATAGTGAGGTGTGAAACATTGCCATCTCCCTAATATATTTCATTGGGATTATTGGGATATAATTTGGTTATTACATTCTTGACAAAATGTATTGTTTCAGTTCATCTATAGATTTATCCATGATGAACCTTTCCGCTATTTAAATGAGTACGGATACACCTGGGACTATTCAGCAGATACGCTTTCATCAGGACCAATTGTAATCTGTTAGTCTACTCGACAGAATGTAGCACATCACGACTCATTACATAGGGCTATTCCACTGTGTCACTGGGCGGCAATGAACGTGATTGGCGTAGCGGCAACAAGTCTGCGCACCCAGCGCATGTGGTTAACCCATCCAGTTTGCCAGTTATTTTCTATTTTGTGCGAGATAAAGTTTTTTTCAAGGCCCACCAATGTCGTTATAACTCAGGATGACTACAGGGATACCACCGGAATAGGTATTCTAATGAACAGGCTGGCATCAGACCACGATACTTTCAAATGTAGATTTGAGAGAGTTGATTGGCCTATAAAATCTCAAAACATGATTGCATATAACTGTCCAGTACACTCCACCTCCCGGAATCATTCACTTTGTAATGCATGAAGTGATTCACCCTGTTTCATTTCTGTCATTTTTTAGCCCCCACACCTTCTTAGGGCCGTGTCTATATGAGTATGCCTATCTATAGGGATATCTAAGCGGACCGCAGCACCACTATTGGCTGGCGCGATACTTCGTGCACTCGATTCGCCGGAAATGAACTTTCAGGGTCTAATTACAGAACATCTGCGAGCACCGCAGTGCGCGTTTAGAAAGAAAATGGGTGGGTTGAAAAGTGGAACTCCGCAGGATATAGACGATAATTAGCAAACGCATTTGAAGCTGTTTATTTTTTTTTGTGCAAAAATATGTAGCAAGTGAGTACAACCATAATAAAACAAGAACCATTGCAAGTTTACAATTTACAAGAACAGGGGAGCAAGGACCCCCTCCCTTCATTTTCTAGCTTATATAATATCTGAACGACAAAAAGTGACAATATGTGAATTAATATAAACACCGTTGTGAAATGTGGATGATGGTTTTGCCGGGTATCAAACGGTTAGCACCACCTATCGCAGCACGGATCGCGGCGTGGAGTAGGCGCGGGGGGGGGGGGGGTATTTCATGAGGTCGTCGAGTTACTATCTAGACACAATTGTATAGAACATCTATGCAGTGGGGGCTAGCGTCAAGCTTATTATATGTATAGATGTATATACCCATCGATACGCCAAGTGTTTTACTCCAAAGGCTATCAATCAACTGATGAAGTACAAGCAATAGTAGAATAGTTGTGATCTTTGAAACACTCTTCCCTATCTACTTACTAAATTTCCGGCAACCAGACGTGACCGCTCATGCCGACCAGTTCATGAAGATCTTGGGATAACCAGATAAGTTTTTTTCGCCTTTAGTATATTGACCTAAGCAGCTGTGACTTTTTCTGGCGCCGGTGATGGTCAATTTGCCACAACAAAATCAAGGTTCCTGTGCAACCATGGCAGTTTGACAGGCTAGGGGCAAGTCAGTTATCCATTTCGGTTCTACTTAACTACTATATTACAGGCAACGTTACGCTGGTACACAGCTAGGGAAGCGTCAGTGTTCATTCGGTTCGGACGTGACTAATATATACAGGCATACGTTTTGGAGGTACCACAGCATATGGGGGGGGGTTGCCGTAGTCCCTATTGCTCATTGGGTAAGATAATTGATGTAATCTATCAGACTGAGTTAGCAGTGGTGTAGGAACGTAACTTTGAGTGGGAGGGGGGGGGGGGAGTGAAGTTTGATGATAAAATTGGGGAGGGGTCAATTTTGCTTTGCCGGTGGCCATAGAGGCAATTTGTCTCGTCGTGCAGGTTGTAAGTATAGCACTTCTAAACAACACACACTCACAAATAATTCCGCATTTTCACGTAGTTGCTGGATCTATGTGTGATTTTCCGCCCGAAGTTTACTGAGCTTCATGGGCAGTAAGTAGGCTTCTTATTTGGGAGCTCGTGTCAATTCTTACCTAACAGCGAACCTGCTAACATGGCAGAGGCCGACAAATTTTGCACGAATTTTGAGAGTGGGTCACTGGAAGACTGAAGTTTTCGGGCCTTAAATAATAATGTGGGACAGTTCAGCAGAATAATCTAAAGGTTCGGCTATTTTTTTTTTCACTTTCGCCTTTTCGCTGCCCAATCCCCAAATGTTTACGAATGTTTGTCATTTTCCCGAATTCTCATTCAGAAAAAATGTGTGCGGTATATGCCCCCTCTGCCATCGTACCACCGTACGTCTATGACCGCCAAATCTGCGTCCAACTCTTGAAAAATGTTCACGTTCACATTGTAATCTAGCGCATTAGACTCCTTGAAAAAAAAAAAACAAATTGTTGAAAATCCAAGATGGCCGACGCCAGGTGGAGTTGTGCGGCGACCCCACCTTGTACTTATCGAGATTCCTAAGGCGAACATGTGTGCTGCAAGTTTCGGGCCAATCGGACTTTGCGTTAGAGAGCTATTGCGTTAACACGATAATCTTCCGGCGGACGCGGCGGGAGTAGACGCCGCTGCCAGAAACCATTAACGGGGGATAGAGTCCAAAAAGGCACTAGCATAAGTAGTAAAAAAAATGGGGGTAATCAAGATTTTGACAAGATATTTCGCATGATCGTACGTGAATCTATCCCTACTCTGGAGCTAATCATAACAATAGACACAAATGATTGATAGACATACCGACAAACTGAAGCATCATGGCGGGTCGTTGTGAAAAGTGGTGGTAATTGACAAAGAGAAGTATCGTTTATTGCGCTTCCGAGAACAACTTTTTGCACATATCTGACTAATGACTCCAGAATCGCATTTTTCCGGTCGAAGATCAGTGAAGAATTAACTCCAGAAGTTTGAAAACGTAAGTGAACACAAGTAGGCCTAAGCCATGGGGTAAGAACTTTCTTGTCAAAATTCTAGAAAGTTGTCAGTTTCATTGCACTCCACAGGTGAAACTAATCACACATTAACGTCAATAACATTTTTCGCGGTTTTCTGGAGCATTCGATGGAAAAATCGGACACTTAGTAAAGATCTTAGAGCCATCATTTCGCTGTTGCTTCATCGCTGCAATGTCCTCGCCCCAGATTGACTATCACAAAACCTGGGAGTATGCCACTTAATTCCCCAACACGTCTTAAGTGGGGGGAGGGGGGGGAGAGGGGGGCATTGTATATTATGTCCTCCTCACTTCAAAAAGTGGGGAGGGAGACGTGTCCCACCTTCCCCCCAGGATCGACGCCAATGTGTATTAGGTGCGTGTAGAATAATGTTGGCTGACTTTTGGCTGCTCGGTAACCACTCCGGAAAGGGTCTAAAGGTCAAACTGATGTAATATAATCGGGGCCCGGTACTTGGACTACGATCAATGAATGGGGTATAAATACCGTATGCTGACCTATACTTCAGTAATAATTTCCACCGTTTTCACTTTTAGCCTTAATGCCAACTCAGACCTCATGTCGCAACCATGAGTGTGTGGAGAGTGCGGGTGGGGGGGGGGGTCAAACTGCATCAATTGAAGCCAGACCTCGACTCCGGACAATACAAAGGCGACCGCCCCCAGTGTCTCGCCTGTTACGCGATCAGTGTTTTTCATCTATTAGTCACCATGCGAACAATACAAGCATTTAATGAGTTGCTTTAGTATTCTGGTAATAGCATTGACAAAACACCTACTACCAGTGACCAATTCTAATCCATAAGGACTATTAAAGGAGACCCGTACTCCTTAATAAGCACATTTATTCAGACCAACCTTTAACCACATGACCACCCGACAGAGGTCAAATTTCGGTCAAAGGTCACACACAGCAGTTCAACAATTATATCAAATGGTGAACCTTCCAGCCTTCACGATATCAATTCTCGATTATGGCCAGAAACAGGTTTTGACCCTAAGTGACCTTGAAGACAGATAGTAAACATTACACATAAACGGTCCCTACTGCAAAGCATTGGGACTATAGATAAAAACCATCTCCACCAAACTTCGTCAAAATCCAACAAAACTAAAAAATAGCCAGGACATATGCAAATAGGATACTTAATTAGCATTATATCATGCCAGCAATCTTATCGATTAGGTACTCTTCATAGTTGTTATATACCCTGAACGGCATCACCAAAGCATCTACCGATCAAGAGATATCTTGTACACAAGCTTTCGGGCAAATGTTCATAAATATGCAAAATTTGCAATGAGAAATGGGGGGGGGGTTTTTTCTTTTGGGACGAAAAAAGGATGCACTCCCCCCCGGCAACTCTTGCACCGCGCACCTAAAAGAAGGTCCCAGCATGAGGGCTTCCACGTTTCAGGAGATATCTAACCGCTCATACGGACAGAACGACGGACAGACAGACAGACGACAGGCAGACAGACAGACAGACACACAACAAAGGACCACTAGGTCTCTCCTTGAACAAGTTCACAGGCGAGACAGAATGAGGTATGAATACCAGAATGTCTACGATCTGATTAGTCATTTTGGCATTTGGCATGCACAGTGCCGGAAAAAGTCACGGCTGCTTAGGTCAATGTACTAACTTAAGAGAAGAAACACAACGTTATCTGGTTATCCCAAGATCTTCAGCATGTCGGTGCTGTCGACAGGATCTGTAACGTATGGTTGTCGGAATTTGATAAGTAGATGGGAAAGTTGTGCAAAAGATCACAACAGATTCGCTTGGCTTGTACGTTCATCAGCAGATTGACAGCCTTTGGAGTAAAAGAAAAAGGTGGTTCTAATACATTTGTCAAAGGCAATTTGAGATACATTTTTTCTGTGTTGAAAGCTAAAATAGATCGCAACCCTAGTAGAACTTTCGAACATCAAATCCAGAAGGTACAAAACTGAGCACAAACACAATGCATTTGAATGAGCAGCGTTTGTCAATGTCAGGGGCGTCATCCGTTTCTCTTGCGGATCGCTGAGAACATCTTGAAGGAAATAGGTCACTCAGATAGCAGGAAACGGTACTTTCGGTACTTGAAAGTTGAATTCATTTCTCGTGTACGCAACCTCAACCGATGCTGGCTCTCTTCTTAGATAGTACCTGACGGCCTGATAAATGCCCCCCCCAGTGGCGGTCCCGATTGATACCGGCAAAACCATCCTCCACATTTCGCACGGGTGTTGCATGTATATTACTTTCACATATTGGTCCTCTGCGGTCAGATATTATATAGGGGAAACAATGCAAGGCGGGGGGGGGGGTGGGGTCCTAGCTTCACTTTTTTTATTTTTATGTAAACTTGCATTAGTTGCTTGGTATCATTTGTTTGTACTCACTTGTGACATTTCTTGCACAAAACTAAACAACAGCCTTGAATATGCTTGTTGCTAATTATCTGGCTATATCCTGCAGAGTTACAACTTTTAAACATTTTTTTTCTACTAAATCACAATCCAGTTGTTTGCAATCAGGCTGACAAGTGCCCTTTCCGGGCCGACAAGGTGGTATAACAAGTCAAAATTTCCTCTGGGCGATACGCGCCAACCAATTGGGGGGTGGCGCTCCGCGTAGATAGTGGACTTCAGTTCCCCTCGTCCACACTTTCCGTAACGGATCGACGCCCCTGCCTATACTAATAAAGATTGCCCAGCCCCTTGTGCTCCCATTCCATCTTGTATATACCAGACACGTCACCAGACAGACAGATCAGGCGTCCCCCCCCGCATTTTTTTCGTGGATCGAACTAGGTATGTTGAGGAGGTGTGTAGGCAAGCATATTATGTGACGATTCGCCGGAACGCCCTCTGCCACAGGGATATGTTAACTACTTTAGGTAAGTGTGGCATTTCTTTTGCATACTCTCCGGTTGAGTTTCCACCGAATAGAAAAGATAATACATCAGTGAGGATCGTTCTAGCAAACCTTATTTTCTCATATGAGTTTCTCCATAATTGTGACCAAAACGATTATGCAACTTTTGATAAATGTCAAATCGAAGGTAGTGACTCTAACAATCAACCATACGCAGCCCCCCAATCAGCTCATAGTCAGAAAGCTTCAACTTGTACTGTTTTGACATCTTGGCTGCACTTCGCCCACATAGATAGGCCATGGGCGTCGATCCACTTTTCGAGTGGGTGGGGGGGGAACATCATATCGAATGTTCCCCCCACTTTTTGATCCTCGGTGAAGACGAAAGTAATGTCCGTTTACACCGTATCGTTGAGTGTCCTGTGTAGGATGAAAAAATATTGAGTAAGCAGCCTCACAAAAAACCAAAGTGGCTTTAATTCCGAACCTGATTGTCAAAAATTTCCGCTGCGCCTGCGTTTCGCAGACGACCTGAAGCTGTTGTTTCTATAGTGTCGTGAGCGTTGTATTTTGAAGGCTGTTCTGTGGCGATATGAAGCTTTAGGCCAAGTTTCCTCACTCAGAAAACATAAGTGAGACTATTTTTTCTTGAACAAAGGTAGAATCAAATTAAAAGGCCATTGATTAAAAACGCACGCGGCGTTGCATACGAGTCGGCAATGAGGAGTCAGGATGCTCCAACAAATTATGGAAGTTAAAGCTTACAGATCGAGGAACAACCGCTTGGGCAAAGAATAGGGGGCACAATTTCAGGCAGATTAACCTGCAAAGTGGATTAAACTGACCACATTTCAGCAGATGCTGATTCTCTGGTCGAAGCCGATGATGGAACAAAAGTTCGTCAATCTTGTCAAGTTTTGACGTTGTGACTTTATGATGTCAAAAAGAAATATGTAAAATTCCGTCCGTTTCGGTATCCTGATAGTTGTTTCGCTGTCAGTACTGTAGACCACGGCCGCAGAGCTATGAGATTCCGGCAAAAAATTATTTTGAGTGCAATTTTGTAATTCTGGGACTAAATTTTACAAATTTCTCCTCGACATGGCATTTCTAGCCAGCTGAGCATCGATATACTGGTGCACTCCGATTTGTACAATATCATATCTTGCACTTCAATTTCAACAAAACACCCGTTGGCCCATGGTCCGAAACGAGACAGCAAAAAAAAAATGTGGAGCGCGCCGAATATTTCCTACATTGTAATGCGCTATATCTGTATCTGTATCTGTATCTGTAGGGATACTTTCCAACGCTCCATGTGGAGCCAAACGGACGGGAACAGGTGTGTGCACGGGAAGGAACTCAGTCCAGATTCATCTGCTTGAGGTGCGCCAATACCCGATCTTGAAGATGACTGTATCTGTGATGGTGGATACTTCCTGTGGCCATTTATTCCAGTCAACAATTGTTTTTGGCCAGAAGGAGTATTTATAACAGTCCTTGTTTGCGGCTAGCTGTCTGTAGGCGTTACAATGAGTGGGCCTGGAAGGTCGGGAGGGTGGCAGAAGGAGGTCGTCAACCGGAAGTGGCAAGAGACCAAGCCGTGCCTGCTGAAGAATATCAATTATACGGCAGTGTCTTCCAAAGAAGTCTGCTGGATCTTTCGTAATCATTGGTGACAAAGCGCGCCGCCCGGCGTTGAACCATCTCTAATTTGTTAACAAGGTCATTATGATAGGGGTCCCAAACAGAAGAGGCATACTCCAAATGTGGACAAACTAATGCCATATAGGCCGTTTGTTTAATTTCTTTAGTACAAGGAACCAATTTCTTTTGATGAAACCTAGTTGTTCATTAGCAGTCGCCGTGATTCGATTGATGTGGTTACGCAAGTAAGGTTGTTAGTTATATCAACACTTAGATAAGAATGACATTTGGTTTTACCCAACGATGACCGTCCAGTTTATAGTTAATAGTTTTGGGCTACGAGCATGGGTAAGCCTCATCACAAAACACTTTTTGGGGTTGAAGTGTAACTGCCACTCCTGTTGCCACTTAGTCAAGGTATCAAGGTCCGTTTGGAGTTGGACATGATCAGACTTTTTTGGATTTGACGATACACCACACGATCATCCGCAAAAAGGGGAACTTTGGATTGTGAATTCTGAGGGAGGTCGTTGATGAAGGTGGGAACAGCAGGGGTCCTAAAACAGTGCCCTGGGAAACGCCAGATTTAACTTCTGTCTACGTGGAGTAATCGCCCCCAACAACGACCCTCTGCTTACGACACGTAAGGAACCTTGCTATCCATCTTTTCAATTTACCACGAACACCATAGTGATAAAGTTTGAGCATTAAGCGATTATGTGGCACAGAATCGAAGGCTTTAGTAAAAATCCGTTATGATCAAGTCAGGTTTGCGACCTCTAGTGTGATGAGTGAGCTAAGCATTGGGTAGTGAGTCTGAGTGGTGTTTCACAAGAGTGATTGATTCTAAATCCATGTTGTTTATTAGTGAGTACAGGAATACTGGTCGAGGTGTCATAATTGGGAATGCAAAAATATGCTATATATAATTTTACAGCTTATATCTGTAAGGGAAATGGGCCGGCAGTTATTGGCAGCAGTTCTATCACCGTTCTTATATATGGAGGTAATATTGGCAGAAAGCCAGATGATGGTAGCTCCCCAGTCTCTAGATTTTTCAAAGATCAGCCTAATAACTGGGGCAATCTCCTCCGCTGCTTTTTAGGATTTGGCGGGGGACACTATCAGGACCAGGACCGCTTTGTGGAATCGAGGTTCTTTCGTAGTTTCGTAAACCTTCAGTGGTAATAACAAAATGCAGGCATAGTAGGGTATACTTGGGCCGAGGTAGGAAGATTTCCATCCTCTGCGTGAGGACAGATTTGAACTGTTCGTGTCAAAATCTAAGCATTAGCTAGATTTTCAGACTGTAACCCACCATCAGATTGAGGAAGGCTACCAACCAGTCACACAGTCACTTTTCAGACTCTTCATGTAGGACCAAAAACTTTTTGCTGACTCAAAGCATAAGAGTTTATAAAGTTGGATAGGCTTTCATGGTGACCCTCTGAGTAGCCTTCGCAGGCCATGAAAACGATCTAAGGTGTTTTGATATGTTGCTTTCAGATGTGGTTTTAAGGAACGTTGCTTCTTTTAAGCATTCGCCTAATGCAGGTCCTATCCACGGGGTCCGGTTACGTATAACACATACGAGTGGGAATATGGGTATTCCATGACGACCTTTATTTTACTCTCAAACTCACCCACAGGCGTAGTTACCAACGGAGTCTGAGTACTTGCTTGTTGTCTCGATTCTGAATAGATAGCACTATAATCCTCAAGATCTGCTCTTATCTGTCGTATTAGATTTTTTTATACAGGAACACTCGCCTAGGCTTTTGTTTTGACTATTTTGTGGTTTGTAGAACAATTATAACGAAGGGGATGCGTCAGGGTCACTTAAACCAGGAACAAGGAAAGACTTTCTACCAGTGTGGGGGTTTGTTCGTAAAAAGAGGTCAAGAAGTTGCGAGCCCCGCGTCGGTTTTTCAGTAACTATCTGTTCAATCACAATAGTCAGCCGCTAGCTCAATCATGTTTTTGATAAGTTGGGATAGTTGGCATTGGGTTTCAAACAGAGTGACTCCCAGTCAAAACACTAGGGAAATTAAAGGTCACCTGTAAGCCAAATATGGTCAGACTGCCTAATTCTACTGAGAGAAACTCAAGTTGGTTCAACCGGAAGTCTATAGTTCTTCCCAAACGCTGTGACCCGATTAAAAGGCCCCAACCAATTGTTATCTGTTTTATGCCTTTTATGGATACAGTAATCCAGACAGCTTCAAAGTCAGTATCAAGATCAAGCCTATGGGTTGCAATTGAATCACTTTTGGTGGCGATTAAAACACCACCGCCAGTTGTTAAGGGACGTGAAAATCAACGGTCTTTCCTAATAACAGGAGTTGGGGTGGGAAGGCTCACTACTGTTAACCGTGGAATTTAGGTGAGTTTCAGGACCTATAATGATATCCGGATCATACATGTCATTGCATCAGCCAAATGAGAATCTTATCCATGTTCCTGGAAATTGATAACTACAAAACCCAACCTTCATGCGTTTACGCTGAGGTGTTGGGCCTTTGGTTTAGGTCCTCCGAGAGTTATGCACAACGGGGGATGAAGTTGCAAGAGGAGGATGGTCATGCTTTCCTCGCCAGACCATCATCCAGAGGGTGTTCACAATCGACTGAAAGACTGGAAAATTGATTGGAGAGTTTCCGTGTTGGCATTTGAAACAAAGGAATCTGAAAAGTTTGGCATGCCGCATTGATAGGCCAATCGCCATCTGATCTGGTGTTGGCTAAAGCCCATAAACTACGGTGTTCATGTTCATACAATCGACATGTTGTCTTCGCACAGACCGTCGGCCAAACACCGGCACGCTGATTCCACTTTGCAGCTTCTTTGCAGATGGCGCAAGGGAATTTTGGTTGGTAAGGGCCAGGGTTGGGATGGAGATCTCTACAGCTTGCAAATCAGTCAAAATGGCTGCGCAATAGATTAGCATAGCGGATGGCTGATTGGCGAGGTTTCTGATCACTAACTATGTGGGACCATTCCCCATTGTTAATTGAACCCCTAACAACCTAGGAAAGCTGAAAATACCAATATATGGAAGTTTGGGAGCGAAGCTAGATATTACGCTCCCAGAATAATTAGGGCCCTAACTAATCCTGAGATTGGCTTGGTTCATTCTTTTGAGATGGTTCATACCAGGCTTGTTGAAGCTGGACAATGTCCCAGCAAGCAGTGCCCCAACAATGCAGTTTATGGCCTAAATTTCATGATGAAAAAAGAAGGAAAGAAAAGAAGCTAGCACAAAACAAGGACAATTGGCCCTCCAGAGAGTTACTCACGACCCCAGAACTCCAAATGTCCAAGGTTGGATACTATATAGGCTCCAAGCAGGGAGCAATGACTATGTTCATAAAAAAATAAACATGAGATCCAGGTAAAAATCCGTTACAAAATCCAAAGAGAAGTCTGGGCAGCAGAAATAGTCCCTAACTGGGGGCTGGTCTGATAGATGGATATCAGAAAAAAGCGATTCAGAAGGATTTTGCCCACTCAGTTGAGCTGATGTGCCCAATGCCTTCCGTGCTAACCTGCTCAATATCATCTGGTGGCCCACTCATATAGGAATGAACATGTTATGTTAACAAGACCCAGGCAAGAAATGTATAGTTCTAGCAACGATGAGAAGCGGTTTTTTTTAAATCATAGGCTTTACCAGGAAACCGTGCGAAACTAGCACCTTTCGACTTTTGTGTGCCATTCTACCTTCATGAATTCCAACAAAAATTCGAACAACTTTATGATATTCAGTCAAAAATTTCCGTCGAAAGTGACGGGTACGAGGCAAAACGAAAATTTATAACCTGGGTTCTCTAGAATGGGCTATCCGGTCTGACTTCCGAGCCTTTTCCCCTAGACCCCAACTGAGGTAGTCCCATGGGAGGTAGGATTCAAGCCAATAACCAAAAGAAGAGAAGTTACAGCCTTTTGTGGTCAGCACATTTTGGCACAAAAAAAACTTTTAGAGCATGGATTTGCACAAAGCCAAAACTTCTCAAAGGCGACGGGTAAACCCTGAGACCCCTCTCACAGCGCCCCTAATAAATGTTAGCCCCTCGCCTACTAAGAAATGTCTTACGTCACTGCTGCCGACAGAGTGAAACATAAATCTAGACCTCATTGACGGATTCTAAGTTTGGTTTTTTTTTTTTTAGTTCACTTTCTTTTTGCAACATGAAATCACAAGGCACTTTCTAATTTCGCAGGGCGAAAATACCTTCACCCAATAAATCATTTTGAGTTACGCCCCAGTCTGGAACTAGGCTACATAGTTTGTTCACAGTTTACTAATTGTTAAATTCCAAACTGCTTTGGACTTTTGGCTCGGACTTACAAATTGCGTACTGCGTAGCCCTCGGAATAGCGCAAAGTTATTCTGAGATGAAAATTTTGGCAAAACTTGACAATAGTTCGGGAAAAAATCTGGACAGAAAGAAGGCAAAAGTGAAGGAAATGCTCAAAATGTCTGCTGACTGGCCTGAATTTCCAATGCATTCCGCATTGACAGCAGAGCCAGCTAATATTGGTGTTGGCTAAAGCCTCATAAACTAAGGTGTTCATGTTCATGCAATCGACATGGTGTCATTCGTCACAACCGTCGCAACACACGGCACGCTGATTCCACTTTGCAGCTTTTTTGCAGATGGCGCAAGGGAATTTTGGTTGGGAATTTTGGCTGCGCAATAGATAGCATAGCGGGTGATGATTGGCAACGGTTCTGATCACTAACTATGTGGGACCAATTTAAGATATAGGTAAAACATGTTCTGCCCAAAGTCAAAAAGGTCCCGTACGCCTAGGCCAGCTCAACAGCATTTTTTTCTCCTTCCGAATTCATTATTCTGCAGTCGCCTACGATTGCATGAGGACCAAATTGTCATGATGTGCTCAAACAAGCTTGCACTGGCATCCCATCGCTTGGGTATGGGGCGCAATTCTCCTGGCTGAAAGTTGAGGGGCCCAAGGTGGCAAGAGCGCAAACACATATGTACAGACAGACGGAGGACTTACACAAAGTTGGGGATCACGACCCCACAAGGACTGCGCCCTTGGAAATAGCTCTAGAAGTACACCGCATATCGCTAATTGGCAAATATTAAATTCCATTTATTTTTCAACCCGAGTAGGTGATTTTGGTAAATCTATGCCCAACATAGGTAAAGTATATCACGGATGCGTACAGGTCCAACTTGGGGCAAATCAGTCATAATATCGAGACCGGATCGGGGATTGCAGGATGATTTGAGAGTGAAAATACCCAAATTCGGCAGGAACTCAGGAGACATTTGAGCAAAAAGTAAAAAATGAAAAGTTTTTGAATTGTGAATTTGGTGGTCGAATTTTCGCTAATCAGTGATTCAAAACACACACACACACAAAAAACGGGCGCAACAGGACTGATTTAAGTCGGTTTTGTGGCATATAAACTGCAATAAAATCCACCTACTTTTTTGTGTCTGCGTTAGTTGTTCTGCCCCAATACTGAACCTGCGAACCGTGGCCCCGCCTGCAAATATATATATATATATATATATATATATATATATATATATATATCTATATATATATAATATATATATATATATATATATATAGATATATATATATATATATATATATATTATATATATATATATAATATATATATATTGTGGCTCTACGGGGCTTCCGTAATGGATATACTAGAACACGGAGAGAAAGTTCATCAGCACGTAATAACTGCCAGTAGCTTTGAGCATCCAGGCAGACGAAGATATTCTAAAAATGGAGTTTTGGATGTTTACCTATACGGTACATGCCTTGATCTATCTTGATGTATTATACAACGTGGAATCGGCTAAGATCCTTTTCTATGCTGGAGGTGGAATAGGGAGTCACTACACATCCGCACTGCCCCTAGCAGAAGAATTGGTTTCCCGGGGGCACCAGGTATCATTCCTCTTGACAGGCGAGAGCAGGGGCATGGTGGCTAGATCGGTCTATTCCGAACTCTTCAATTTCAAATTCGTTGAATCGAATGGCTACGCCGACGAGTATCGTGAAAACATAGCCAACTCGACCGAACTAAGGCCTTCAAAGGTACTAACGTGTTATTTGTGAAGGAGTTGCGCACTTGGTTTTTCGAAATGAACGTAAGGTACTGCAGGAAAGTGTTCGATGAGAAGATGTTGAGTAACCTCAAGAAAGAAAACTACGACATGATGGTTTTCGCACCGACCTTCTTCCAATGCTCTCTTGCTCTTAGCGAGTACCTCGACACCAAGAAAGTTGTTCTGCTACAAACGGCGTTATCGACGCAGATGTTGAAAATCGCTGGTCACCCTATCAATTTGGCAACCACCCCTCTGTTGGGACTGGGGTTGCCAACAGCGATGAACTTCTTTCAGAGAGTTGTAAACTTTGTAGCGGCCCCGTTCTTCACATTCATGCCTGGCTACTGGTATAATGTTTACTACCGCGAATTCAGAAACGGCATATCATTTCGCAGAAGGAAACACTAACGAAAATTGATCTCATCGTAACAAACTCGGATCCGTTGGTGGATAGAGTCGTTGCCATGTACCCTGGGCACATCTCAGCCGGGGGTATGTCCATCCGTCCTTCAAGACCACTCGAAAAGGTAGGATTATCTGTAGGCAATACCGTCAATCAAAGGTGGTAGGCCAGGGGATAGACCACGGGTCGGGGCAAAATTCACAGCAGTGGACACCACAGGGACTATAAAATCAACCAGTGCTAGTTTGTTTCGCCCTCAAAAGCAATCGAGGAAAATGCAGGTTGCCTCCACTCTCCGACCCTCTGATACGTCACTGCATGGGGTATTAACACATATTCTGTCTCTATAAGATTAAAAAACGGTAGTAGACTATTCGTATGGACAGTAACGCCTTTAGCATCTTGGAGGGAAAGGAGATTTCCTGCGGCTTTTCAAGTATGCAGTCTCTCATGGATCAAATCAGCGAAAGTCCGTTTTCCCCCATTTATGAAGATCTTTTTAATATTCAAATGAAACGTATCAATACCAAGCGGCAATGACCGTATTTATTTAGTTATAGTAGGGTACTGGGTCACTTTCAGGGTTTCGAGGTTCAGGGATCAAGCGGTTGATTCAATTTGGCAGATCAGTCAGAAGCCTCGCATGTACAGATTCTACCTACTTACTCCCGTAAAAACAGCAGTCGTCCTCCTCCCCCCCCATGAAAAGCTTGCCAGTTAGACAGAAAGACTGACCTTTCGTTCCCTTAACAACCAAGATCGTTCAGAATTGCCCAAAACGATTCGTTATCACACATGCATTATATGGAATACCAACCCACTTTCTGATATCATGCCGAAGACCATAATTGATTACCCAAAATACTGGGGAAAACTGATTAATGCCCGCCCCCTGCAAAAAAGCAGCAGCATTTTTTAGAGTAAAATGAACGGTAGAGGTGAGGTCTCTGTGGGCATAGACCTACGGGCCACTTACAGCCTGTGGGGAAATTCTTCGCACGGATTATAAACGAAAAAATGCCGGAAGGTAATGACAGCTCATCGCATTGTGCTAGAAGAACGCAGAACCGTAGGCCCCATATGTATTCGAAATCAGTACTCTTATCGTCTACCTCATTCATCATAATGCCACTTGTTCACTTCGAGGAGTACACGAAATTCTTCTATGATGTCATGTAATATGCTCACATACCCAACTTATGGTAGCGATTTTTCCACACACGGCATGTTCGGCTACCCGGACATATCAGCAACCAGTGAGAGTAGCTAAATTTTCATCTTGTTGCTATGTTACTATGGTTACTCAGGTGATGAATGTGTCTTAGTTGCAAGACTAACGATCTATTTAACGTGGCATATCTGACTGTCTCAGTTGAATAGAAAAAGAGTAAAGGGGAAAATAAACTAGGCTTCTCAAAGTCTTCTCTTTGAGCCTGTTCATTTGTCGCGGCTCTATAAAAGCACAGATTCTCCTCCAGCTGAAGTACTGTTTCCACGTTCAAGTTTGGGAAGGGGTCCCTTCGACAGGCTTGTTAAGATACAGTCCAAGGCTAATCAGACTCCCCAGGATTACTCTTTGACTCCTTCTCTGCAAAGGCTCGCGCCCGGAGATGTGTCGCAGCTCTCTCCTTTTCTATCGCCAAATATTTACGAAAGCTCATCCGAGGTGACTCATTATGCGCCCACCCTTCATCCCATCCCGTGTACCTCGGCTGACATCATCATGCACCAGTATACCGTTTGCCTTCTTGCAGCCCGCTCTTTCTTCCTCATGCGCGTCGTCCGACCCGCCCAATTGGAATGCTTTGCCATCTGTCTGCACTTTTCCCCCCTCTCCTACACTCGAGATTTTCAAGTTCTACTCCCTTTCGTACTCTTTCCAACTCGTTCTCTCGCGGGCCTCGACATAGGTTTTTAAGCCTTTGCCCGTCTTGCACCTTTAAGAAAAAAGGGGAACAGGAAACCAAACTATACTTTCTCAAGTCTAACTCGAAGTAAAAAATCATGACTACTAGTTTCCTCCCATCTTTCAACGATAACATAAGAATATCGCACGAAGTGAGAACATTCAATTAGCAATCGTTTTATGTAACACCAATAACGAGATTTGAAAAGACTTTCTGACGTTATTTCCAAGAGTTCGCATATTCGTATATACTGTTGCGGGCGGTCTTGTCTTTGGTCCTATTCGCTAACATTCTAACATGAGATCGAAAATCCTATCATGTTTAGTATATTGCGTGAAGCATGCAGTAGTAATTTTCTATGAGAGTGTGATATCACTTTATTCCAAGGATATGTGACAACAATTACCGGGCCATTGAGATAAAAAGATGAAGAGTATGATCGCTTCTTCTTCAACTCTGATTATAATTGTTCCATTGACCATTGCCCTCATTTATTATGGGTATACTAATCCATCCGTCCGTTTATCTATTCTGTAGCACTATGAGGAGTTCATGCAATCTTCCGGAGAACACGGGGTGATCGTCTTCACCATCGGCAGTTACGTGGCCCCAATTCTCGAGGGGGATATGCCAGCTTCCGAGATGCCTTCGCCAGGTTTCCACAGACAGTAATTTGCAATGGAAGGGTTCGTGGCCCCTGGACGGAATCCTGAAATTTGATGACCTCGAAGTGGGTCCCTCAAAACGACCCATTGGTAACTATAGAAATGCTATTTGTAGTTGTAATCTAAACACCTTGATTTCTTGCCGAAGGCAGGAGGAACCCATGCAATATGGCGAACGTGTATGCGTGTGTCTGCGCGCGTGTGTTTGGTGTGTGTCCACTTCTTGTCACAGGTTGTCGACACGATATCTAAGGGAAGCAAGCATGTGCCAAGTTCGAATCAGGTATGTGGGTTTCTATCACTGAAGCTGAAGATGAATACTGTTGCTTATAGCGTAAGTTCAAGGTTATGTTCGGTCATGAGGGAACAAACCTCAAAACGCTTGTCAACACGATAGCTATGTTCCGAATTCATATAGGTTATGTGGACTCCCACATACGTTAGGATGAACCCTTTGGTAATTGCGTCATCCAGGGTCATCCATGTCATGAGAAGGGGGAAACAGGAAAAGGTTGTCAAACCGATATTTATGAGCTTGTAAGATTAAAATGGAAATGGTGGGTTGCTATTATCTTGAGAATTTATCTCATTGTTCTAGCAGATGTCACGGTCTTGAAAGAGACATCATCAAGTTTTGTCAGCACGATATATAGCGAACGCAATCGTGTATAAGTTCATGTTATGTTGACCGACGAACCACATTTTTGTGCCATTGTCAAATTTTTGGGTCACCCAAGTCGTGAGAAGGCAATCACTGAAAGAGATAAGAGAATAAAAATTTGGACAATAAACGACCAACATTCAAGCAGATAATAGGTTCCGAATAAATATCGCAAGTGAAGAGATTGGGAAGACTTTATTTTACAGATTACGTGATTCCTGGAATAGTAACCAGAATTGAAAACATTGCGCACGTTGTGTTGTTGTGAGTATATTCGGCAAATTGTTTGTCTGCCGCCGGACAAATTAGAAGTGTTGGCGTACGCCTACGAATCTACGAATGACATTGTATAATACGCGTGTGTTTACACATTAAACAGAAAGTCCAAAAGGCTTAGTGATTCCTTGACTGTTTCTTAAAAAAAAAAAAAAAAAAAAAAAAAAAAGCGTCATAGCCATACACAAAGGAAAGTAACCAGCTCATTATAGGCAACGTAACAACATACTGAACAAATTTTCCTATCTTTAAACCACCAACTATAGGGTTCTGTACCTTGTAAAAGCTACACACTAAATTTGCCAGGTTTTTTCATTCAGACTTTGAACTCTGTTAACCTTAGATGACCTCTGACCTGACCCCCCAAACAATGGTCATGTACCACCATGGGGAATACACAAACCAACTATGAGCCTCAGCCTCAATCACCTGATCAGACCACCTTTTTTAACTTCTCGTTTTTACAAGGTTTTCAGACTTGGACATCTGGTGCCTCTGACCTGACCCACAAACATTTGGTTCATATACTATCATGGGGACAAACATACCAAGTATAGCTTCATCCTCCAGGTGGGGTCACTTTCATGTTTACAAGCCAAATTGGCTAAAATATCAAATTTTCTATTTTCGATCAAACTTCACTCCTGACCGACTGAACTCAAAACCATGGTTCCTGTACTTACTCCCCGAACAAAGCGTTTACACCGCATTATCAACTTGATCAGACCAACCATCTCTGGACTTATCGTGTGCACAGGGTTTTCAGACTTTGACCTCTGGTGACTCAGATGACACTCTCTCTGACCTGACCCCAAAACAATAGGGTTCATGTACTCATCATGGAACACACATACCAAGTCATGAGCTTATCAATCCATTCCATCTGGTGTCGAGTTAATCGTTTTACAAAGTCAAAATGCCAAAATCTCAAATTTTCACAATTTTCAATTTTCGACGACCAAAATTCCTCCTGACCTGAACAAAACCAAAAACGCTAGGGTTCCTGTACTTCCATAAGAAAGTTCAACACCTAATTTCAACTTGGATCAGACACCAACCATTCTGGACTATCGTGTTTACCAAGGTTTTCAGACTTTGACCTCTGGTGACCTCAGATGACCTCTGACCCGACCGCCAAACAATAGGGTTCATGGTACTCATCATGGGGAACACACATAACAAGTATGAGCTTCAATCCTCCAGGTGGGGTCGAGTTTTTTTCCAAAACCAAAATTGGCCAAAAGATCAATTTTTCACAATTTTCTATTTTCGACGAAACCAAAATTCACTCCTGACCTGAACCAAAAACGACGGGTTCCTGTACTCTTGCCCCATAAGAAAGCTATACACCTAATGTCAACTTGATCAGACCACCATTCTGGACTTATCGTGTTTACCAAGGTTTTCAGACTTTGACCTCCGGGACCTCAGATGACCTCTCTGAACCGACCCCAAAACAATAGGTTCATGTACTCATCTGGTAACACACATAACAAGTATGAGCTTCATCCATCCAGGGGGGTCGAGTATCGTGTTTACAAGCCAAATTGGCGAAATATCGAAATTTTCAACAATTTTTCTATTTTCGATTCGAGAGCGCAAATCCTTCCCGACCTGAACCCTAAAACATAGGGTGTCCTGTACTCCCCATAGGAAATCTATACCACCATTTCCACTTTGTCAGACCAACCATTCTTATTCTGGCTTATCGTGTTTTCAGGTTTTCAACTTGACCTCTGGTGACCTCAGATGACCTCTGACCTGACCTCGAAAAAAAACCAATATGGTTCATGTACTCATCATGGGGACACACATACCAGTATGAGCTTCATCCATCCTGGGTGGGTCGAGTTATCGTGTTTACAACCAAATTGGCCAAAATAAATCACATTTTCAAAAATTTCTATTTTCGCCCAAAATTCACCCCGACCTGAACCAAAAATAAGGTTCCTGTAACTCCCATAAGACGGCTCTACACTGACTTTCAACTTGATCAGACCAACCATTCTGGACTTATCGTGTTTACAAGGTTTTCAGACTTTGACCTCTGGTGACCTCAATGACCCTGACGTGACCCCACAACAATAGGGTTCTGTACTCATCATGGGGAACACACATACC
The DNA here is from genome assembly GCA_026419785.1 of Sclerodactyla briareus. Lineage (NCBI taxonomy): Eukaryota > Metazoa > Echinodermata > Holothuroidea > Dendrochirotida > Sclerodactylidae > Sclerodactyla > Sclerodactyla briareus. The sequence goes on along the minus strand of JAODTK010004409.1, from coordinate 87,777 downwards.
AAGTATGAGCTTCATCCATCCAGCTGGGTCGAGTTATCGTGTTGTAACAAGCCAAAATTGGCCAAATAAATCAAATTTTCAAAAATTTTTCTATTTCGAACCAAAATTCACCTCCTGACTGACAAAAACGATAGGGTTCCTGTACTCCCCAAAGAAAGCTATACACCTAATTTCAACTTGAATCAGACGCAACCATTCTGTACTTATCGTGTTTACAAGGTTTCAGAGACTTGACCCTGGTGACCTCTGATAACCTCTGACCAGACCCCCAAAACAATCGGGTTCATGTACCCAATATGGGAACACCCTACCAAGTAGAGCTTCATCCATCCAGGGGGGGTCGATTTATCGTGTTTACAAGCCCAATTTAGCCAAAAAAACGAATTTTCGCAATTTTCTATTTTCGAATTTCGTTCGACAAATCACCCCGCCCTGACCAAAAACAAGGGTTCCTGTACTCCCCATAAGAAAGCTCTACACCTAATTTCAACTTGCTTAGACCAACCATTCTGGCCTTATCGTTTCAAAAGGTTTCAGCTTTGGACCTCCTGGGACCTCACAGATGCTCTCTGACCTGCCCCCAAAACATTAAGGTTCCTGTACTCAGATGGGAACACACATACCAAGTATGAGCTTCATTCCATCCGGGTGGGTTCGAGTTTATCGTGTTTACAAGCCAAAATTGGGGCCAAAATATCGAAATTCACAATTTTCTATTTCGACCAAAATTCCCTCCCGACCTGAACCAAAAACAATAGGGTGTCCTGTACTACCCATAGGAAAGCTATCACCCAATTTCAACTTGATCATACCAACCATTCTGACTTATCGTGTTTAAAGTTTTCAGACTTTGACCTCTTGTGACCCTCAGATGACCTCGACCGACCCCAAACAATATGGTTCAATGTCTCATCATGGGGAACACACATACCAAGTATGAGCTTCATCCATCCGGGTGGGGTCGACTATCGTGTTTACAAGCCAAAATTGCCAAAATATCGAAATTTCACAAATTTTCTATTTTTCGACCAAATTCAAGCGTCCCGCCTGACCAAAAAACATAGGGTCGCTGTACTCTCTCCCCCATAAGGAAAGCTATACACCCATTTCACAACTTGATCAGACCAACCATTCTGGACTTATCGTGTTTACAAGGTTTTCAGACTTGACCTCTGGTGACCTCAGCTGACCTCTGACCTGAACCAAAAACTATAAGGTTCATGTCTCATCATGGGGAACACAACATCCCAGTATGATCTGACCTATACCCAACCTGATCAAGTCTCTTGTTTTACAATCTGGGCGTCACAACACACATACACACACACACACACCCACACCGCACACACACACACACACACGACTTGACTGCATAATTCCTTCTACTTCTGTCAGGAATCAAAAATCCTACCTTTATAAATGCATAGGCATATGTCACGCATCCGCTATATATTTACAGCAATCAGTCAATTCAACTGTTCAGGTACGGTGGATCATACTTGAACACTAGAACATAATATAAATATATAATCATATAATAATAAAATAATGAATAATAATAATATCTATTGGGCATTACGAGGCAAGTGCAAGCCTATCGCCCGTGCGTCCATGCACGGTTCCATGGCCTGGACGACACCATTACCTAACCATGCAACAGTGTATGAATTGTTATTGACCAGTAACTTCAACCCCCAGATAGCCCGATTACTCCGCGCAAGAAAGAACTAACCCCAGCAAACCATCGACGACCATAAATCATGGCTCACATTCTTCTTGTCTGGCTCTCTCCCACAGCCCATAACAAACCCGGTTTGTTCATATACCAGGGGGCAACAACGGACTCTACGACGGCGGTTTATCATGGGTTCCCAATGATCGTGATGCCGGTGTATATGGATCAGTCCGATGTGGCGCAGATTGTGGTCGAGAAGGAGATAGGTGTAAGGATTGCGGTATCCGAGGTAACCAGCGATATCATTGCTCGGAAATCAAGGAGGTTCTGACACATGACAAGTGAGTCCCGTCGCCTTTGCAGTTAGTCGTGATTCTGGTACAATAACCAGGCAACGCGGCGGGCGTATTGGTGCAGCGTGCATGTGCGTGGTCATATGGTGCGCACGCAGCCGTTTGGTGTGTAAATGTTGTGTGTTTTTTTCGTGGCGTGTTCCGAACATCTCATATTCACCGGTGATTTCGTTTCTTACTATTGTAAAACATCACGATTGAAAGATGCCTTCCACATTCCTGCATGAGGAGTAACCCAGGTTGCTACAGCGGACTCGATCTAAATACATCTTCTAGTCCTTGAGGGTATTACTCAGGCTTGTTCAAGCTAGCAGACTTGAAGGTAAAATTACTATGAAAAATATATCCGTATATACTTTCTACGTACTTGGAGGTAATCAGACCTCCTCACAGCGTTGATACGAAACGATACCATATCTTCTGCATCTAGAGGTAATTAGGAGTGTAGTGTTACAATTGAAGACACAAAAATGAAAATATACACATTCTATGCCCTCGAGAGTGACCTGTTACAGCTGAAAAGATCGAAAGGCATTACATGCCTCTACGAAAGTGATCAGTTTTGCTATGTGACATCATCCTAAATTGGTGCTTTGCATTACTCATTCACTTTTCAGATATTTATAAAAGTCGTTTTTATCCAGTCTACATTGGCGTAGCTAGGGAGGGGGCTAGGCTCCCCCATGGAAATGTCGTTCGTCCCCATTCGCCTCCACTGATAATTTCTTGGGTCGCTGTTTTTTCATATGTAAAAAAAAAATCCCAAATCCTCTTACAATACGAGTCATATTGCGCTTGTGAACACGAAGAGGGTAATTTTTGACATCAGTATTCTGACAAAATCTCGCACTACGCCAAATAGGTATCTGTTTCTGTTCGCGGTGTCCTCATAAGTCATATCTGCGCAAATGATGGAACTGCCTAAACTTTCGGTATATCATTATAATCCGAGACGTGCAGATTCCAACTTTGGGGCAGGAGTTGCATATGTTTGTAGGCAGTGCAGTAGGCGTTGGGGAAAGATTCCAATGACTTGGGGGTTAACTGTAAACCGCTACTACTCTTCCCATGGTTTATTTGAACATCAAGGACTTGGGGTGTCAAGTAGGTAGGCAGGGAGTACCAGTCCGAGAAAACAGGAGACTAAAAGTTCGAGCAAAATATCGAGCAACGAATTGTTGGAAAACTGGACTGAATCAATATGTGAAAAAGATAGGAAGTTGTTCCCCGAAACCTGAATTTGAAACCCAACATGCAGCCTGGTTTTTCAGCGCTCCGCTCCCGCAATCCCTTCCGTTCTCCCTACCAATCAACTGCGGGCAAAGCTCTAAGATTCGGGGAGTAATGGGCTGGTCCCATACGCTTTTATGTATACAGCATGAAGATGGCTCCAGTGCAACTAACTTCACCATGTGAACAAGAGGGCAAGGTTCTTCCCATAGGCTAATAGTACCCCATTTATATGATCCATCTGTTAAAAATCGCGAAGAATCTATTTTTAACTGATTTGTGTTGGTAATAGTGTGTAAATGTACCAGAAAAAGATGCCGCCGGTACAGGATGGGAAACCTGATTTTTTCCAAATGGCGTTCAAAATGGCCGCCGAATATGGGAAAATCGTAGAAAATGCATTGATCAGTCGAAAAAAAGTCGAAAAATTTCAAACAAATTATTGTACATATATTTTGGATCATTGCGAGTACATACGCGATATTCCCATGCTGCTAGTATGTGTCAAAATCAAGATAGCGGCCACTATGGCCGACAATTCCTTGACAATTTACACACAAAATCGAAATAACTGAGATGAATCTGTCGGAGAAAGTGATGCAAGCTCCCAAACAGAGACAGTACATATGAAAAAGGCTATCTAAAAGATTGATTTTCCAGACTCTGTGATCAAGCCTTTTCCTGACACAGAGGCATCTGCTGTCACATCAAACAAGCTGGTGTAAAAGGCCATGAGGTCACGTGTGCAATCAAACTCTTTCAGGAAGGAGCACACACCAGATTCATGAAACAGGCTAGGAGAGGAAATATTGATCCAGACAGACCCCCACCAACAAATGCTAGCACTCATCATGACCTAGGAGTTCACCACCAATTAGTAACATGGAAGGTGTAAGTTGTAACTGCATAGATGGATTCAATCAGTGCCAGACTAGAGGTGGTGTTCCGAGGTGAAACCATTCTATTCTGCCACATCATACAGACGCAGAGTCGAAACACAGAATAAATGGATTTCTTCGATAGAGAGATCACCAAGTAGCGAGAAACTTCCCTATAACACCCGAGGTGCAGCTGTCCAGTCCTTTCTCGCCCAGCGGAATTCACTTCAGTAACAGAGAACTCGCTCTCCAAGCTCCCCCTATGCATGAAGGATAAATCATGCTCCTAGGATCCGCCACTGACCAAGTTATTGAAGATGGGTCTTCCAGCTGTGATTGGTGACCTTGTAAAATATTGTGAACGTGTCGTTGGACACGGCAACAGTTCCTGATAGATACAAACATGCTGTTGTTCGACTATTAATCAATGAGCCAGGAATGGACCCGCCATTGGTTCAACTAGCGACCAGTGTTGAATCTCTGCTTTGAACATGTGTCTGGAACGGACTGTATTCAACTAGATTGGTGCTCATCGCAATCGTTCATACGTTACATTCGAATTTTTAGTCAGTATACCGGTGTAATAACCCCATGAAACTGCACTCCTGCGGTGCGCAATATTACTGAAGCCTTAGACGCTCATCGTTATCGTTTCACTCAATGGTAGATAGAGTCACATATGAAAGTGTAAAAATTGAAAGCTGTATTGACGACATCCAGACTGGTTGGAAGGCGGACAATCGTCTGTTACTCAACGACTTTAAGAACGAAGTCATTCAGTTCCGCTCCCGGTTCCGCAAAGACAACACGAACAACTGTCCAACCTACATGTGGGGGTCACCCTGGTCGAACCAACGACGCCTTTAAAGACCTCGGCGGTACTTTGACGATTTCAAGATCATGTCACTAAAATATGTCATCATTGACAAAATACACAGGATATAAAAATCGCACGTCGACTAAAGACCCAGAATTCCGCTGCACGTATGACTCACACTTACCCACAACAGGATCCCATCACCCCTGCTTTGACTGATATACAAACTCGCTGCCTGCCATTGCACGGATTGAATTAAACAAATGCTTTGTATGCTTTCAAGATTCTTCACACTCCGCTCCTACCTATCCCTCTTCTCTGGTTGGCCGCCATGTCCCCCTCGCTCATGTACATGTGGCCAATGGCGCACGCAGGGAAGTTCAGGGACAGAACCCTCACCCCCGCCCTTGACCCATGTGACCAATAATTCTTAACACAGAACCCCTTTTTTGTTCAGTAGACGTTATTCAGCAATGGTTTATCGAAAGTTGCAACAGCATATGTCTAGGGGACAATAAATTGCATTTATCTCCCAATAGGCGCACTTCGCTTGGGACCCGGAGCTCAACTCCCCCCCCCCCCCCTCCCGAGACGAATATGTCAGTAGGGCCCACCAAGAGGCTCATCGCACGCATCCGAGTGCGCGCCATATGCAAGAGGCGCGGCCTGAGCTAGGCCACTATCAGAGGAACAACAACCGTGGGGCACGGTCTTTCTCTCACTCGGCACCACTCGTTTCGAACGCAATACCTCTCCCACATGAGAAACATTTGTGAGACGCTTTGAGACTGCTGTCGCGGTGAAAGCGCTATATAAGTCCTCTATTATTTTATCATTAGAATTATAAGAAGAAGGGATGCCATAGGGAGTCACTTTGATCGTATAAGGTACAAGTTATATGGGTTCTTTGATACTTGTTCCAATAGGAAGATTGAGATCAAGATTCGGGTTTAGAGTCTTGTATCAAGGCAGCGCTTCCTTACACGACTAGCGACACTCCCAGGTCATTTGGCAAACTATAAGACTTTGGCCCGCACCACCCAGCCTGCACTTTCCGCTCACACCTCTACAAGAAACCCCTGGAAGCCAACCGCAGCGGCGCCTACTATCGTTACCTCCTCGTAGGTTCCCACTTTCATATTCCCACTTTCATCACACGTGGGTAGCGTGGACATCCGAGGTTAACATGCCTCGTCCTAACAGCGCTGCAGAAAATGTCCTCTGGCTTCCAGTGGGATTCGAACTCTCAAATGATCCATGATCTCAGGTCCGGAGCTCTACCGACTGATCCATCTTCTCACTTCGTGTCACTTTGTGTGAATTATGACAGCATGTGTTCTCCTATTTTAATAATCGACTTATTACAGCAAGAAAATGTTCGTGTTTGATTTAATATACCATGAGTGATATACATTATGGTATATATATCATATAAACCTGAAACGTCTGCCACTATGGTTTCCAACTGGTAATGAGCCATCTCTAATTTTGTTATGTCTTACAGCCACTTTCCTATTTCTAGTTCAACAGCTATGCTGCGCCATCTTGGTTTTGGGACATGCTACCACCTTTTTGTGTTAGCAATAACGGAAATTATATGAATCACATTTTGTTTGTAACTCAAATCACTGTTTTCGACTGTACTGCGCCTTTCCTTAAGTTCATCACCATGTTGGCAGCTATCTTGTCCGCCATTTTGATTTTTTCACTTCCCCCATCTTGCATGGGTGGCATCTTTTTTTCTGACGCACTAGAGCGATCTCCTGGTCTGCTACTCCAACCGTTGAAACCATATTCTCAACAAAAAAATTCGCAGATTGGTCAAAAAATCATCTAATTTTAGGTTACTATAAATTGGCGTAATCCAGCGGGGCACATCAAATGCACATAATTATGCACACACCCAATTACGTGAGCCCTCTTGATGACTTGATATCAAAATTTTGTTAGATTCTGCACTGCATCAACTGCAAGAATCCAATTTTGAACAAGTCCACACACGACTCCAAAAAAAAAAAAAAAAAAAAAAAAAAAATTTTTATGACCGCACAATGAATAACAAACTTCGTATTTCGATCGAACCGAGTAGAGCTGTATGTAGACGGGTTTCGCTATGGGAGTCACGTACCATACCAATCGCGCCATGTTTATCAAATTATTTCCTAGCATGTGTACCATGCTGGTAGTCTATACATGTGCCACTGCAATGATTGGCGTCCTATGGTCGCGACCTACGTACATTGTAGAATCGCATCAAAGGACGTCTCGAATATTACTTGGAACCAACCAAGGAACAGGAATGACTAGTCCCGCCATTTGAGAAAGAGGAAGAAGGGGCTTTTCAGAGGCATAAAACACCCCATTTACAATCATGCCGCCATCAACAGAAAATGTTCACTGCCCTTGAAACCCCAAAAACCTAACTTAAATCAGTTGACTTACAAGACACACAAATGAATTTAGCATATTGTTGTTTCGTGGGCACGCCATAATCCAAAGAGATGGTGGAGATGGCGTCACTGAACGTAGAAGGAACTGTATTATAGAACAAACTCATCCTCCTATACATATACCTCACGCTTTCAGGCATTGAATTCTCCATTTGCATTCATGCCGCCATCAGATGAGGGGAAGGAATCTTGGACCCCTCAAAACTCATAAGAACTAAATTAGGTTCAGTTGACTTACAATGAGAAGCAAGCAAGGATGAATTCAGCGTTTGTTGTTTGCATTGCGTGGTTACTGACCGGAGGAAATGGCGTTACTGGGAAAAAACCAACTTGGAACAAACTGTTAAGAACAAATTCATCTCACTATACTAGCATGGGACCATTGTCACTGTGAGGAAAATGGGCGTATGGGAGAAAACAACTGAAAAAACTGTTATAGAACAAATTCATCTCTCTATACTATGCATGGTACCTATTGTTACATGTGAGGAAATGGCGTTACTGGTAAGAAACCAACTGGACAAAGTGTTATAGAACAAAGTCAGCTCACTATACTATGTGGTACTATGTTCCCTGTGAGGAAATGCGTTACTGTAGAAACAACTTGAACAAACTTGTTTAGAACAAATTCATTGTATCTATAATATGGATGGTACCTATTGTTCACCTGTGAGGAAATGGCGTTACTGGTAGGAAACCAAACTTGGAACAAACTGTTATAGTACAAATTCATCTCACTATACTATGCATGGAGCTATTGTTCACCTGAGAGTAAAAAAGGCGATTACTGGTAACAAAACCAACTTGGAAAAAAAAACTTGTTATAGAACAAATTCATCTCCTATACTATGCATGGGACTATTGTCATCTGTGAGGAAATGGCGTTAATGGAGAAAACAAAATTGGAACAAACTGTTATGAACACAAATTAATCTCTCTATACTATGATGGACCTATTGTCAAGGTGAGGGGTGAATGGACGTTAACGGTAAAAAAACTAACTTGGGAGGGTGCGAAGAAACTATCATGAACAAAATTATCTCCGTATATCATGGGAGGCAGTGGCGAAACAAATTTGCTTCGCGACGTTGCATGGTATACAGTATAGAACGTGGCAAGCTTATATAGGTGATTGTGATGTGACCCACTGCTTCATCGTGTGATGAGTTTACCTTGGCCTGAGTATGAAATCGCGGGTAGTGGCGTTTTAGCGTTATTCTAAGGAAAAATTCTCGCAATTGTTATTCTATTTGCTTCCAGTTTCGCGCGTATTTCCCATGAGGCTGGTACCGGACATGACTGTGTGCCTAATGTCGTGAGAATTCGGAAGGGCGGGGAGCGAGAGGTAAGTAAAAAAACTTTGCTAATTTAAAACCGCAATGGCCAGGTTCTGGTGTATACGGCCGCACACCTAATTCCTGCCGACAATCCGTCTATTATAGTAGGTGGGTCGCCACCGGTGACGTCTCTTAGCCCTTGGTTAGCACCAGCTCCGTGGGTGCCTTAGGGGTTAAGGAGATAGGGGCCAAACCCATGACCTGGACGCTGTTCAGAGGAGGCCCGGGCAATTGCATGGGGCGGGTGGTGGAATATGGTGATGGGATACATCAAGGTCCAGAAAGCTCTCATCAGCTAGTGAGTCAATTGCACGCAAATCCATAACGCCGTCACCAACAAGTTCTGTAGGCATACAATCCCTCTATGGACCGCATTTTTCACTTTTGGAGACATTCAATGATAAATGTGGGCACTCAGTGAATATTTTAAGTGAAAATTTGAGTTTTGCTTCACCTGCCGTTATTTCCCATTATTACCAGCTATGGCTACATAAAACATGGAAACACCTGTGTATGTCAACAACAGATAAGTAATGTAATTGGGGTCAGGCACATCGTCACACGATTGATAAAGTCGTTCATACACTCAGGGGTCGCCGCGCTACAACAGAAATTCGACTATATGAACGCTTCCCCGTAATGCATGGACAGGCGGGTTTGATGAAGATTTTTTTTTTTGGGGGGGGGGTGTGGGGGGGGGGGGGTAGTAGAACTGCGCCTGATGACTGGTTTCAGGGCAAGGGCCAAGAGCCTACCTAATTTGTGGCGAATTTAAACGGGACCCAGGTATTTCTTTTAAATTTGGCCAAACTTTTGGGCAGTCTACTTATGTCCCAGCAAGAAGAAGAAAAAACGATGAATGTAGTAGAAGAACCAATATATGTAGGCTCTGCAGTTGCCCGGGCGGCTGGAATGGCGCGCCCAAATGATTCGGCGTCCTCGCAAATTATATTAGTTAATTGGGGTATAAATCCAATTCTTCAATTCGAAGATGTTAGTAAATGTGATTAGTTAATCGAGTTTGAATCGTATTAAAATGCTGTTCAGATGGAGTCGGCTATAACGAAAAGTAAATCGTTAGAAAATAATACAATCGATCTAAAATTATATGTTGTTTTCATTTAGTCGTTATTGTATTGAGTTCTTTAAATGTTTAAAATAATACATAGTTTCTACAGAAACGGGAGGAAAAATCATGCTCTATACTTTCGCTTCGATAGAAGAGAGAATTTTACACAACCGCGCGCGAAGGGGCAACATTTTTTGCTCATTGCAACACAGTTACTACCTGATGGCGAAAATTCAAGCGTCAAGGTACAGTTGAATTTGAAGTTCCGTTACATGTATGAATGTCAACTTCAATGTGGTGGTGACTCCGATCATCTCCGGCGAAATTCTCTCCTGGGCTCAGCAGCTCATCGAAGGAAGTCAATTTAGCGTGCTGATCATGAGTCCCCGGCTGAATTGTGGGGAGTCCTCTTGCAATTTCAGCTAACATGCTGTGACGTTATTCAGTGCCTTGTAATATTGAATCAGCGGGTGCCGATTCCTATTTCTGACTTCGCATGAATAATGGGCGGGATTTGATTCCGAAGTTTGAAAACGTGAATAACTGGGGGCAGAAACATTTCGTCAAAATCGAAACCAGTAGATACGAGCGGAGCGCGCGAAAATTTCCGCACTCAACTTAGGCATTCGATGAAAATTGGCAGCTTTAAGATTTTAGCCCATCATTTTGCTGTTTCTTGATTGCCTAATTCCCGCGCTCATTGGCCCTCACATACCAGGCATGCGACCTAATGTTCCTCATATTTCAAAAAGTGGGGGACATTCTATTATTTCCCCTATCTTTGAAAAGTGATTTACGCCCATGGCCGTAACTCACTTCGAAAAACCCCAAATTAATGCCTACCAGTCACATATATTCACGTTATCTTATTTGCAGGTACCGCAAGAACGTTGCACATATTTCCGCCAGTTCCGGACCGCCCACAAAATCCGAGGGAAAAAGTTGCCTATTGGTTGGAACACGTCCTGAAGTACGGCTCTGATCATTTACGTGTACCGGGTAGAGATATGTCGTTATCAGGGACTATCAATGCGTTATCATGTTCTTGTTATGTGTGTTCTTGTGATGTTCTGTGTACTGGTACTAAGGTGTGTTGGAGTCTGATTGGTTATGGGCTTATTCTCGAAAAACCAAAGGGGAATAGGGTTCCGTGTTTCTCAGTACCCGGAGTGGATACGTCATTAATACAAGTAGCATGAACCAATGTACCAGAAACAGACGAAGTTGGGGAGGGGGGGGGGGGAGAGAACCAGGTGCCATACAGCTGAAAATATCGTTAGGATTGCTTAAATCACAGCATAAGGTCAATCAATTTATTTAAACAATTGCATTTCTGTCAGAGTGTAATGAGCTATCTCATAGAATGTCTTTTTTCAGTCACTTCCAAAACCGCCAGCAAAGAGCCATAGTATGGGGTACTGGATTTGTATGAATAGTCTGAATGGATGGCGCAATGTTTCGCACATAGAGGAGTAATAATAATTACTAGCAATAACCCGGCGACGCGATTCGGGGTGTGCAGGTGGGCTGTGAGTAGCTTGTTCAGCATCAGTTAGTTGGGTTTACGTTGCTGGAAGTACGGGAGAGTCGAGGATAGGTTGATGGGGGTTTTAGATGACAATGACATTGAGCATGATACACCCTGTGAATTCACATGAAGTATGTCGAAGGGATGTGGAGCCATACTGTTGTTTATGACGTCATGGTATATAAATTAGTAGTAACATGTCCAATTGCAAAATTCCTCAAATTGGAGTTCCAAACTCATTAAGTTTTTTGTGTTATGTAATTGATTGTTTCGTTTTAATGCATCACTGGGGAACCAAATCAATCTCGTCATTGACTCAAACCAGCACTGGCTATTTTTTTATTCACCCATAAGTAAAAAGTCCAGTTCAAAGTTTCTCAACAAAATGTTGAGTAAGTTGCTAAATAAGCGAATAGTTTGGATTGATTTCCTCCTGTCCTTGGGCCTACTAATTGAGGCTTGTCATTAGTTTCGAGACACAAATTATTTTTATATGGGACTTTGTGTTGCAGTATGGGTGAAGAGAAGTAACATTTATTATTTCGTTTATTCTAGGGGTTTCCACTAATTTAAAACAGAAGGCTTGGGTGTTCGTAGCAATACTGCTATTAGACACAAAGTGCCCTTATGGAATGAAACCTAGTATAACATGTTGGCCTTAAATAATGACAAAAATGTAACTAGGTGCTGTTCATAAACATGGTATAACTGCAGCAATACATGCATTAGACACAAAGTGCCCTTATGGAATGAAAACATGGGCTACCATGGTTGGCCGAAATGATGATCAAATGTTTAATGAATAGAACGTGTTATTAAGACTAAAGACGGCGTTGTCATACCTACGGACCGATACCCTAAGTGTGCCCGTCCCAAGATTTTTTGTAAAAAATGAGCCTTTTCGCCCCATTTGAAGCCATTTTATTGCGAAAGTAGGCCCCATATGCCCATTTCTGCATATAAAAGGCCATTAAAGCGGATTTTTCGCCCCAAGAGGAGAGTTAGGGACTTACTTAGTTCCTGCTAAATCTCAGAAACACCTCTGGCACAAATCCTGCATCCCCGTTCGAGGCCTGCTCATATGTCAAAAGAGGCTAGCAATATTCAGGAATCAATGTCAAATAAGCATCACAAACAAACTTCCAGGGATTTCCAGCACGTATGATGGTATCAAAGGACAGTTAAGGATTAACTGAGTCCAATAAAACTGGAAAAAGGTTTCGCCGATATTCTGCTCAGCGCCATCATTTTCGCCGCTCTTTATTCTCTGTTTTACCAGGAAGAAAAACTAAATTCATGTGTTAGCACGCAGTGATCACATTTTGCTGCTTAGACTTCAAGCAAAGAAGAGGGTTTATGCGGCCCCTTCCTTCATCATAATCTTCCACTTGGCCCTCCTTTGCCTGGGCTAAGAGGTTATTTTTTACTTTGAGACTACCTACACAATGGCTACCTATCCTGTTTACATATGAAATGAAACATGGCTTATAACATCTGTTGGCCTTAAATGAGGAAAAAATGTTAAGTAGTGTGTTAGTTTATAAAATGCTACAAACTGCAGCAAACATGCATCAGACACAAAGTGCACATATGAAATAGAACATGGCCTAACTTGTAGAATAGAGTGTTTTCCAGAAAGAGGTTGTTTTACCTTGAGACAAATAAATTGGCCTAAAGTAGATTATTCATTACCAAGTGAAATGAAATAATAAACTGTCAAATCTATAAATAACTACCCTCCAGACAACTATCATATCCACTGAAACTATTTTTGATGGGATTAATCCTATAGAGCACAATTCCTCAAACACAACTCCATGTGCAGGATTAAGTAAACCAACTTCCCCTGTCCAGAGCAGCTTCTGTGTGAAAACTGGGTCTTAATGAAGCAAGTATGCCCAGGGCAGTACCCTTGAGAGCCCAATTGGGGCCAATTGGCAGTGCCATTAGTATACCGGAGGTTGATCTCTCGACTCAAGTAAACAAATTCCCCTGTCTCATAGCAGCTCCTGTGTGAGAGCTGGGGTCTAATTGTAGCATTTGGCCAATGGGCCAGCGAGCAGAGTGGCAGCGGCACGAGAGACCAATTGGCCAAGTAATCGAATTACTCGAAATCCGAGCGGCGCTGCGGAGACGGGAAGAATACAAAACTGGAAAGCGGGGAGGGGCGCCCGCACCCGCGGTCGAATCCCGCGGCGCGCGACCCGCCGTTACAGAGAATAGCGCCGGACAGACAGAAAGAAAGAAAGACAGATCAGAAACAGAAGTGGCGTATTATTATAAGATATAGGTTTTTTTTTTTTTATTTGAAGAAACACAAACCAGAGGGGTGAACTTAAGACGTAGAACGCTATTGCACGACTGCACAGCGGAATTCGATTTACAAAAGAATTTAATAATTAAGAATGCATTGGGATATAAGTCTCCAGGGGGGCCTGACACTTGGGAATCAGGTCCCATATCATTCTATTTTAGTCGCCTGTTTGTCTGTAGGTCTAACTATCTATTTGCCTTTTTGTTCTAGGAGTCTTGGAATCAGGAGAGTTTTGCATGATACCTAAACAAGTACTAAAGGGTCCTATGAATGGTTTGAATTTTTGAGTCGGGAGAATTTGCGGGAGTTATTTCAGAGATGGCAGAAACTACATTCGCGATCGTAGCTGTGCTCTTCGGGCATATGGCACTCCTCCCGCCGGACGATCTGACCAACCATGGCGCGCCGTGAACTAGCCTTTGAAAAACAAGCGTTGACTTTCACTCGTCTCAACTCATTTACTCATATGTGGCAGGAGGACCCTTTACACCAATCCCGTGTGATTTATGTTGGTATCATCGACAGTGGTACATTCTTAGATGTGATAGCCCCCTCTATTCTAGGACGGCTCCTAATTTCCCTGCTTCATATCGTCTGCTTTATGCGGGAACAGGATCCGGCGCGTTGGGGCGACAATGAGGACGCTCCGTAGCTCAAGGGTGGAGCGCAGCTCACCCGGCGATCTCAAGGAGTACGTGGAAGGTGGGTGGGATCAGGCTGGTCGCTTTCCCGGAGGGGGACGGATGATTGGAAGCGACGGGTGGATGCGACGAGGTATACATTCCAGGCATGTGCCCAGTGAGTGAGTGAGGAGTGAGTGAGTGATGAGTGAGTTGAGTGAGTGATGAGTGAGTGGGAGAGTGAGTGAGATATTTCGGAGGAGGCAGAGGGTCACGCTCGTGCAAGCTTGGCGGATTTGATGATATTGATTGGCGTCAGCCCCGTTCGTTCGTCTTGGGAAGGGGCGGGGGGGAAGGGGGCACAAAAGTACTATATAAGCGGGGGCACAAGGCAAGGTTTGAGGTCGGAAATGGTTCTTTTCCCGTGTCTTTAAGGCGCATGTACCATGCTACAAACATGGGATTTTATGAGTAACAAATTGTTAATCGGTGTGGGAACCTTAGGACAATTTGTCGGCCCTCGGTTCTATCGTTGCTCCGACTTGGGCAGAACTTTTGTCAGAATGTTCAACAATGCGCGCCATACGACCATCCACCTGGCGCGCGAAAGCCGCGCAATTGTTGTCCAGATTCCAGAGCACACTGGAGAGATCGGCGGGAAAAAAAGTTCCAGCAAACATTTAGGACATTCAGCCAACTAAAGGGCTTAGTAATCAGAAACAGAAGTTGTCAAAGAGTAAGAGAATGTTGTTGTATATTTTTCACCTCACATAATTGTATAAGCAGAGGCCAATGAGGCATAAATTTTACATAGAGCTTGCGAAGATGTCGGGAAGTCGGGAGAGCAACGGGACAAAAGCCACCACTGCACGACGCATGAAGCTATACAATTGTTAAGGCATTCGAGGCAAATTGGCGCACAACTATGCCTTTCTTGTTATAAAAAAGCAAATAGCCCAGGTCTATATCAAACTGGTAGTCGAATACTTTCTACAGACTATGTGGTTCCGAAAATCACAATATCATTGGGGGAAACGGTGGAACATGGTTTTCTACGTTCCCCATGACCCACTCCCCCCCTCCACTCCTTTGGCGACGCCACTCAGATAGATATGCTCGTAATGCTAGTTCTTCGAATCATATTTATTCAAGGTATATGCGAGCTCACTATTCAATTATCTTGAGGCACCAGAGACGCCAGCGCTAGCGCCCCTGGTGCAAGCCTCCGCCACTCAGGGCTGTTGGGGATCTATCGAGTAACATGGGATTACGGGCGTTACGATGTCTGAATTCTCGGGCGGATTCTGTAGTTTTGGACAACGACGCCGGGGTGTAACGCTCCGACGCCGGGCCGGGAAGACAGGCTGACACCGTCGGGGCGGAATTAATAGAGAACTAATACCTTTCCAAGATGTTCATGAAAAAACTCTTTTTCAAGCCTTTCCCGTTTTTACTTCGTTCCGTATTTTTCCCATTCCTTTATAATAGTAGATCCTGTAGGACAATACCTGCCCTTGTATTAAAAGGCAAGTCAGTTTATTGGAGATACTTCCATTACTGGGGTACTACAGCATTGTAGGATCTAATCTTATCTTCTACTCAGAATGTGCTTTTTGATCATCATGGCACTGGTGAAATGGTTCTACCAAAATATATGAGAAAAACTAATAACACATTCGTGTCAGTGAATCCATTTTAATCTACCTACATTGCTACCATACTACCACAACTTGCCCACCAGTGTGGATGTAGCGCGGGGGTGTACCACACCTGTTTGCGAGTAGCTTTGTTTGCTTCGGGGGAATCAAAATTAATTTTTTTCGTTGCAGTTTAAGGGTTACGTTCAAGTGTTAGTCTCATTCGCCACTAGGCCTAAAGGATCGTCGTCTTGGAATACGCGCATCTTTCAAATGAAAAGCTGCGGATGATTCTTTGTCGTCCGAATAGTCGACCTTAGAAGGGTGATGTCTGTGCTAGAATGACGAGAAAAAAAAACAGGAAGGAGAGTGGTCGGTGAAACTGCAACCAACACCTGACTTCTTTGCCCACACTACTATTTGGGTTTCTTCTGAGGAGCAACCCCATCCCCCACTTTCCCCAGCTTCTGATGTAACCTTGACAGGACGAGACACATTGAAAAAAAAAATTTCATTTCGAACTAACACCCAGGTGGCAATTATTGCTTTGACACTCAGATGAGAGGAGCGTATTTTATAACCATGAACGGCCCAACTAGGGGTTTTCAAACTAATCTCGCTGATTGGTAATTTATCTATTTCCACAGGTAAGTTTCGTGTCGCACCACACCCTGCATCGAACAATGACCTTACGTTTTTCGCATCAGTTATCAGTCAGGTATCGTTGGACGATATATAGGAACTAATACTTGATATATCATACTGTAATTGGCGCGGATTGCTCCATTTTGGCGCATATTGTGTTCAGTCTCCCCCGCCCCCCCGAGGTGTGGGCCATCAAAGTGTCTGGCCCACCGGAACAACCACCGTCCTTAGCAGGATTCAAACCCTCGATCTGTAGTTCACAGTTCCTAGGTACCATTGGCACAGTGAGGTCATATGTTATCTATGGTCAGTGCCGAAAAAAACACAACAAAAAACAAGATGCTTCGACATTCAATCAGATGATCATGGATTAGTTACATTATCAGTGACCAATGCTCCATATGAGGTAGGGGTGTCCATGCAGGAATTTTTAGGTCAAGGTTAACTGGGGTCTTTCAGCCGTCACATAAAAAGGACTTCTTCTCTCACATACGATCTGATGAGCTGACAATCTTAGTTTATGTTGACTAATGGTACATGCCACATGTAAGTTGAGGTGGAAGGTCATCTAGAGGGAGTTTTTGACTACTTTACGGATAATGGTAAAAAAAACTTTTATAACTCGAATCAGTGATCCTGAAATGTGGTACAGACGTCCATTGACCAATGTTACCAATGGGGTGTTTCGCAATTTGTGGCCACGTTTCTCATAGGAGGCAGAAAACCCCCCCCCTTTTTATACCGTTAGCCGAAAGAACAAGGCGATCGCTCCAGGTTCTCGCCTGGTTGCGCGATCAGTTGTTCTTTTTTATTTTTTAGATCAGTCAACCATAAAAACATTAAAGGGCCTTTCAATTTGTTGCTTTCTCGGAATTTTTGTATGAGCATTTTACAGAAGCAGCTTACTAATCAGTGACCAATTTCAAATTCAAAGACTGATTGTTGGTCCTGTCTAACAAGGAGTACCAAGTTTTATTGGAAATTTTGTCTAAAATTGCCGAAGTTTTCAATTAGACACGATATTCAACTTACATTGACCATTTTCTAATTTTCAATACGCTGACCAATGCGCCCACACATACGTTACATGAAAATCCCAACAAATTTAAGGATTTATGCTAAATTACAGCGAATTACCTGTATTTACATTTTTCGGGTGGGGGGGGGGTAGAGTAGACCATCAAGTTTCACATGAAAATCGAACGCACTTTGAAATGACTAATGTCAAACTAGAACGACATAATCAGCATAGTTTACGCTGAAATTCCCTCATTCAGTTCATCTACCTTCCTGTTCCTATACCTATGTGCTAACGTCCAAATCACCATGCAATAGCACCTTGCATAAGGTGCCTCATAATCTAATCATATCGTGTTCCTCAACCCCCGATACTACAAACAAATTTTCATCAAAATTGGTCCTACTGTTTCGGAGAAATCTTGCTAACGCACACACACAACCCCACACCACACACGCCACACACACACACCATATACCTACACATACATACATACATACATACACCTACATACATACCTACATACAACATACAATACAGACTACCTACATACATACATACACGAATTGATCGCTAATCCACCCGACCTTTGTTCAGGTGGACAGAATTTTTCATTGGACCTACTGTCCTTCTCCTAACATCCAATTTCTGCCCAACTTGAATCAATATCATTAATCCACAGAGCATGTTCTAATTAGAAGGCCTGGAGTAGTGTAAACCACTTTTTTCCGCTAAATTTTCCCCGCGGATACCCCATACATATACCAAACCAATGGCATTCATGCACTGAAGACAGGAATTATCCAAAATACCAAAGTTTTCCTCTTCCCTGAATTTGTCCCCCCTACTTTATATACCCTCATGGACCCAAGCTCCAAGTTTGAATTTGATCCCATCAGTCATGTTGTACTTCGTGTGATTACAGGTCCAAAGTTGCCCCAAATCCAAAAATTTCCACTTTCTCCCACACTTGCCCCCTACTCGGTACCGATAATGGAACACATCCACCAAGAATAACCCATCCACCAGAAAATGGAACACATCCACCAAGTTCGAACTACACCGGAGCAGCATGTCCAGGTTAGCGCGAATACAAACCCGTCTAAAAAAAAACCCAAACAAGATGTCCATTTTGGCTTGTGAACATGATAACTCGACCAACCCCTCTGGATGGATGAGACTCCTTCATGTATGGCGTGTTCTCCATAAGGGGTACACGATTCTATGTTTTTGAGGTCATCCGAGGTAACCCGCGGTTCAAGTTTGACGTCCTTGTACAACGACGATAGTCCAGAACGTTTGTTTCGATCAAGCTGAATTTAGTGCGTATCTTTCATATTGCGAGTAGTATATAGCCCTTTATATCGCGCCAGTAACAAAATACACAACGGCGCTGAACACAAACCTAAGGATACTTGAAGAAAGCCAATTGACATATTAATGATTTTCAGTATCGATTTGAACGAAGCATAATTCACTGATGCCGCAGGATATCGGCAGGGAGTTCCAGTGTGTGGACACTGTAAAAAATCCTCTGTTCCCACTGAAGTGTTACCTTGGGGATTCTAAGTTTGTTCGCGGGTTCAAAGAGCGGAGGGATTTTGTATGAATGAAGCGAATTGTATATGATTGGAAAGGTAGGAGAGAGCTCTCCATGTAGACAATCGTGATTAGAACACATAACTTCACCAGCAAGGCCCAAAAAGGTTTGTGCTTCCTTGCCAAATCTTTCTGACAACCTAGAGCCAGATACAAGGACAATTGGGAGATTGTACCAGTTCATTATAGGCAACATAAAGTCTGACAAATTTCCCTTTTTAAACACCCCCCACCAAACGACACACTAACTTTTCTTCTTGGTATTCAGACTTTGTCTCTGTGTGACCCTGAATGACCTATGATGACCTATGACCAGACTCCAAAAATTCGGGTTCAGTTACTCACGCGGGACTACACATACCAAGTATGAGCTTCATCCATCCAGGTGGGGTCGAGTTAGCGTTTTTACAAGCCAAAATTTGTCCAAAGTATTGACCTTTCACAAACTTAACTTTTGGCCAAAATCACCCCTACCTATCCAAAACAATGGGGTTCCTGTACCTCCCCATAAGACGCTACACCGGAATTTTGAAACCTGTATCAGAACCAACCATTCTGGACTTATCGTGTTTACCAAGTTTCCGAGACTTTGGACTTTTGGTGACTCAGATGACCTCTGATCTGACCCCATTTTTACAACCACCGAACCAAACGACAACACTAAAATTTCTTGGTATTCGACTTGATCGCTGGTGACCTCAGACGTTCTCTGACCTGACCCCAAAAACAATTCAGGGTTCATGTATTCATTCATGGGGAACACACATACCAAGTATGAGGCTTCATCCATCCAGGTGGGGTCGAGTATCAGTTCTTCGTTTATCAGTTTACACTCCAGCGTTACATACACACACACACACCACACACACCACACACACACACACACACACACCACGACACAAAAACGATTCGCTTCCAGGCCTTTTTGAACGTGAGCGCACCACAAAGAACTCTGAAACAGTAACCGTAAGTATCGCTTTATAACATCCCAGCCTTTATCAACAATACAGATATATCCCGCCGTTCCCTGTGACTTGAAAAGGCTGAAATCATCCATGGTACCCTTCATACCTCTTCTGAGCAAGGGATTGCCAGAAGTTTATCATCAACAAGCAAGTTCCACGGTGGACCCATCTGTCCCTGGTTGTATTCCAACTCCTCACTGCCTGGCGAGAGGCTGTCAAGAGACAGTTCAGATTTTTCTGGTGATTTGTATATACACACAGGAATCCCGTACACAGCTACTTTGGCTGTATCATCCCGACGAATTGCTTTCACACCACCAATCTAGATGTTGCGATTGCCTCCTCTCCTTCGACTGCCGCCAGAATGCCTCTCGCATTCCTATAGAATATTTCAATTGCTTTTGAACGCCAGCCTTTCGGCCTTTCCCAATCACCTTCGTTGGTTTGCAAAAATGGGTCTGCGGTTTGCCCGAGTGGGGGGGGGGGGGGGGGGGGGGGGGTTGGGGGGGGGGGGTTGGGGGGGGTGGGGGGGTTTTTTTTTTTTTTCCTTTTTTGGGGGGCGGGGGGTTGGGGGGGGGGGGGGGGGGGGGGGGGGGGGGGGGGGGGGGGGGCGTCCCTTGTCTGCGACGTGCTAACTTCCGCATTCCCCCAGGGCATTCACATTCTGTCTTCGCAGCTCCGCAATGGCATTCTGTCCTCAAAAGAGTGAATTCATCACGCTGGACCTTCTGAGAGAGGTCTTCCACCTCTTCTGCGGAGGTTAACTCTGATGTCCAACTCCAGATAACTCTGATCGAGTTCATCCACAGACTTTCCCATCAAGTACGACGGATGTTTTTGACCATTTCTACATTTTTGGTAATACTGCTTCCTGTGGACCTAATCACTTTGATCAGAGAATGATGGCACGTCGCTGACATACCTCCCTTCACCACATCCCAAGCCACGGTTCACTAGTGTCAATCTTTGCTTCTCCACGAACACTTGTTCGATGTCGGTTTGTTGCCGACTTTACAGACATCAAGGTTAACTCCAAACAGTACTTCTAGAAGTTCTTCTCCTCTGTCATTGACACAAGGCACTCCAGACTGTATGATTGCATTTATCTGTCCCATTACAAGATGAATATTGTTCCTCTCACAGAATCCCACCAACTTCCTAAGTAGAGTGGAGCGAGCCGAAGCCTCATGAATCAATATCCATCTCTGCACCCATTTTTTGTTTTATGCTCTTACCGCAGATCGGCAGTTGAAAACCTAGGGAGCAAGTACACTTGAGATTTGAAGTAGCATAGAGTCAAGCGCTTAGGACGGTCCTCTTCTGTTCCCAAAGAAGAATTCCCATCCAGTGGGTTTCACCCCTCACGAATCACATAAGTCAGGTTCTTAAGCAAAAAATAACCCAGGCTTAGGTGTTCGATGACTTCATGCAAGTTATAATTGCAGCTTTACTCTTATGAAGGTTAATTTGTCCACTTTGATGTTTATTCATACTGCGGTTGGCATTTGCTGTAACTCTGCCACATCCCCTTGCCTGTAATTGGCTTGGCATGATCCCTAGCATGAATGTCCCCACTGACATTTCTGGGTTTCTACTGTATCCCTCCTGCTCCTACCAAGCTCATGTCTGGTGCCTTCAACGCCTCTTAATCGACAGTCTCCGGCTCCTCTGAGTGGAAGTGGGACAGTCGGATTGTTGTTTGTTTGATTCAACCCTTGCACCTTTCCCCACTGTGGTCGGATGCCTGGGGTTTCCTTGCTACCTTCTTTCCCTGAAAACGGATCCTTCTACACCCTGCAGAGGGGTGGTAGTCCAGTTTGTAATTTTAAGGCCCGAAAGGGGAGGGATCACGGACCGATACAATATGTAGAATTCCGCCTTTCCTTTGGGCATAGCAAGAATCCATGTGCTCTGCGCTGGAGTTCCGAATCATCGGCCCACCAGCGTAAGAAGATTCGGTATTCCCAACCCCTCTTCCTCGGAGATCCATACTCCAAAGGTCTTGGTTCCCTTGCCTCATTCCTAGGTGGTTCTCCTCTTAAGGGTTCAGATCGTCAGGATTACTGTTTGCGTCCCACTCCAGAGTTTCTCATCTTTGCCATTACGACATGGACTTTATCATTGTGCAGGTAAGTCCTTCCGATGCGTACCAGAGAACCTGGATCAGGTCTGATTAGGATTCGGTTGATTGCCAACTGCACACTCTGTAGATCAGAGGTACAAGCGGGCAACAGTCTCCGCATCCCGTTGGTAACTACCAAATGCTGGCCGCCAGAGGTTACCACCTTAGCGTATGAGTGCTGTGTTGTTCCCACTAGTGCCAGCACGGTTAGTTCCACATCCACTGTTCGGCGTGTAAGCCGTTTAACGACTCGATTTTCTGGTTCTGATGTGTCGAGGTGAGTTGATGTACGCGGTGGGGTACCAGAAGTTGTCTTCTGCCCGTTTTGACTTTTAGGAGTTGAGATGTGTCATCAGGAGATGTCACTGTCAATGATTTCAACCCCCTTCAACAGCTTCTCCTGCTTCTTCTTCTATTTCTCATGGTGCTTCCCGAATGGCTTATGCATCAACTTGAGGAGAAAGAAATTCCGAATTCCGAATGACATCACCAATGGCACCAGAGAGAGTGTTCATGATATCACCGACGATGCCTCTCCAGAAACATTTCTGTTTCATTTGCTGCTTCTTGACTGTGAGGGATATTCTCTGTTACCATGAGGGTGTCAATGTAACCACAACGATGCCGCGCTTTTGTTTCGGGAGCACCATGTCTGTAAGACCCTCGGGTTGAGAGTCCGGACATGCCTCAGAGTTCCGTCATTTTTTCCCAGCGTCAGGCGGGTGTAAACTCCACTGCTTTCGTTGTGTGGAGGATTCGGAACTTTCACCCGACTTCCCCCCTTGTTTAAAATTTTGGTTTTATCAGGGCTGTGTGAACCTTGCATGTATTATTTTCTTGATTAGTACATTTTCACATTGAGAGTTTGTTCTTGACTTGCGAGAAAGAAATCCAAAACCAGAAAAAACAGCCGTCAAAGGTCAATACAAACAAGACAGTAGAACCTATCGGAATCCTTAGGGAAGTGAACTGGCCTGGGAAGTCGGCCCGGGAACACCCCCCCCCCTTACACAAGTGCAGCCCCCTACCCCCAGTCGCCAATATGAAGCTGCAGATTGTTAGTTTGGTGAATTAGAAAGAAATGTAGGTAGATTAAAATGATTCACTGACACAACTGTGGTTTATTTAGTTTTCTCTTATAATTTAGGTAGAACCAATTAATCCCAGTTTGCTATGAATGTCAAAAGAACCATTCTGTAAGCATACGAAAGATTGTTTTACTGTTGTAGATCTCAGTAATGAAAGGATTCCCAATTAATGATGAATGACTTTTAATATGCCGGGTATTGCCCTACGGATCTATAGTATAAAGAAGAAATGATTAAAAATTCGAACGAAAGTGAAACGAAAAAGATCGAGAAAGATTTGTTCATAAACATTTTTCTTGGCGAGGAATAATTCTCTATCAATTCCGCCCCGACGGTATCAGGCTGTTCTTCCCGGCCCGCGTCAGACCGATTACACCCCGGCGTCGGTGTCCGAAAACGACGGAATCCGCCCGAGTGTTCAGAAATCGTAACCAGGAATCTCAGGTTCTCGATTTGATCCCAACAGCCTGAGTAGTGGAGGCGTGCACCAGGGCGCTCCGCTGGGGTCCCTGGTGCCGCAAGAAAATGAATTAGTGAACCCGCATATTATTGAATATAATTCGAAAAACTAACATTACGAGCATATCTGACTGGCGTCGCCAAGAGGGGGGGGGGGGTGGGGGCACGTAGAAAACCACGTGCCCTCCGTGTGCCCCCCAAATGATATTTGTGATTTTCGGAAGAAATATTCTGCAGTCAGTATTCGACTACCAGTTCGATCTAGACCTGCTAATTTTGTTGCTTTTAATGACAAGAAAGGCAGTACTTGTGCCAAATTTGCCTCGAATGCACGTTTAGAAAGTGTACAATGTTTGTGCTTCGCGCGTAATACTAGTGGTGGAGTTCGTTCCGTTGCTCTCCCGTCTCCCGACATCTCCGCAAGCCTCGATGGGAAATTTCGCCTCATGGCTAGGTTATACATATCTGTGAGGTGAAAATACACAACAACATTCTTATTGACCTTGGAAACTACAATCAACTTCTTTTGGATTACTTAACCCTTCAGCCTCTTGTCCTTTTCTTCCTCTCTCAATCACGCGCAATTTTGAAATGCAGTAGCCTAGGCTATCGGACTGCTTGGATTTTCAACGCGTGTTTTCTCTGGGGAACTACACTCGGAAGTTCCTTGTCTATGGCAGACGTTCATATCATGGTTGGAACAGTAGAGCTAAAGCTAGCTCATGCTTTAAATTTTTGCTGGGATTCTGAAGTTTCTGCCTCATTGGCTAGCTTATACATATCTGTGAGGTGAAAATACACAACAACATTCTTATTGACCTTGGAAACTACAATCAACTTCTTTTGGATTACTAAACCCTTCAGCCTCTTGTCCTTTTCTTCCTCTCTCAATCACGCGCAATTTTGAAATGCAGTAGCCTAGGCTATCGGACTGCTTGGATTTTCAACGCGTGTTTTCTCTGGGGAACTACACTCGGAAGTTCCTTGTCTATGGCATGACGTTCATATCATGGTTGGAACAGTAGAGCTAAAGCTAGCTCAATGTTCTAAATTTTTGCTGGGATCCTGAATTTTTCAGGTGTGCTCGGAAATCTGGAAAAACAATGGTAGTACGGCGCAGCAATTGTTAAACATTCTCGCCAAAACGTTCTGGCCAAAGTCGGAGCAACGATACGTCCCCCAGGACGAGACGTCTGCTGACGCCATTGCATATCATCCAAGTCCGCCAAGGTTTGCACGACGGTGACACCTCTGCCTTCTCCGAACATTCTGGCCAAAACGTTCTGGCCAAAGTCGGAGCAACGATACGTCCCCCAGGACGAGACGTCTGCTGACGCCATTGCATATCATCCAAGTCCGCCAAGGTTTGCACGACGGTGACACCTCTGCCTTCTTCGAAATAATCACTCATTCCCCCTCTCACTCACCTCGTCCCCTACTCTCCATCACTCACGCCTCCTGGAGCAAATTCCCGGACGTATACCATCGACTCGTCTCCCTCTACTCGCTGCTTCCAAGCACCTGTCTTCCTCTGGGCAAGCTGACCAGGCCTGGCCCACCCACCCCTTCAACTCCTTAAGATCACTGGTTGAGCTGCACAACATTGAGCTACGGAGCGTCCCCTTGGCCGGGCCCTACCCGCCACGCAGGCCACGGTGGGCAGGATCGTCCGCCGGGAGGCGCGTCATATGCCCAAAGTAGCACAGTTGACGATCGCGAATGAGTTCTGCCACCTCTGAAATAACTCCCCTAAATACCTCCCGACTCGAAAGAAGTCAAACCGATCCATAGAACACTTTTAAGTAATTGTTAGGTGTCATGCAAACTCTCTTCCTATCCAAGCTCCTAGAACAAAAAAAAAGGCAATTAGGTAGTTAAGAGACAGAAAGAAAAATAGAATGACATGCGACCGGATTCACCCAAAATGCCAGGCCCCCTGGCAGCCTGGGTACTACCAATGCATTCGAAGTAATTCAATTCGTTTGTATACGATTTCCCACTGTGTAGTCGTGCAATTAGCGTTCTACGTCACGTCTAAATGTTCAACCCTCCGGATTTGTCTTCTCCCTATATATTATCATGTACTCTCTATGTCCAAACATGGCACCCACATTGATTTAAAACTAGTCCCTCTTTCTTCTTTCCTCCCCTTTTTCTTTTTTCTCTCCTTCCCTTACCCGGGGGCGCGCGCCCCCAAAGCCCCCTGGATACGCGCCTTCTGTTTCTTGTGAGTCAACTGATCTTGATTTCGGTTCTTCTAGGTTTTATGGGGTAAATACTTTAATTTTATGAGCGAATTTTGCTAAAATGGTTTATTATGGTTCTAGTCTCCACAGACGCCGGCAAGTCAGTGTCTCTCAGACTGGTACAATCAGCTGGCTGTGCTGGCTTTGGATGTGGCAAGTGCGTATGCGCGCAGTGTCCGGCAATAGTGTGCTAGTTTGGGGGGGGGGGGGGTCTGTGTGTGGGGGTAGTGTGTTCAGCTTTAGGCAGAGGTGTATAGACTAGATTTTTACTTTTCTTAATTTAAACTTGACTGATACAAAAAAGTGGCTTAGACATCGTAATCAGCTTTCAATTCTGCTACCATTCGATTGAATAGTCAACAAGAGACTTCGTCCTACGCCCGGCTCTGGGGCGAACAAAAAAGTGTTGTTTTGGGAGCTACAAATCGCCCGGCTGCAGTATTTTGTTATGGGGGGGGGGGGGGTGTTCGTTTCCATCAGTAACGCCTTTTCCTCACAGGTTAACAATAGGTACCCGTGATTATAGCACGGATGCTCCTAATATGTAACATTCGTGAACATCCGTATATTTTTCTAATGTGTTCATATGATTAACATGCACCTCATATTGTTTCCTGAGTAATCAGTTACTGTTGATTCTTCGATTCACCATATTAGACCTCGCCGTCAGCTATCAGGTACCACGGTACCACGGTAGCACGGTACTGCATTACCATGCAGATTCAAGGCCAGATTCACACTGTTGAAAGTGTTCGAACTAATGCGATAAAGGTGGGTTGGAGACAGCCGCAGGAACGGTTCGCGATGATGGTTGGCGCATATTTGCGGTCCCTCAGTATTATACTATGATCCCACTACAATCAATCCTCTCGCACTGACTAATAATATAATGCAAAGTTGGAATTTCCCAAGGGAAATGAATGAGCTACAAATCGCCCGGCTGCAGTATTTTGTTATGGGGGGGGGGGGGGGGGGGGTGTTCGTTTCCATCAGTAACGCCTTTTCCTCACAGGTTAACAATAGGTACCCGTGATTATAGCACGGATGCTCCTAATATGTAACATTCGTGAACATCCGTATATTTTTCTAATGTGTTCATATGATTAACATGCACCTCATATTGTTTCCTGAGTAATCAGTTACTGTTGATTCTTCGATTCACCATATTGGACCTCGCCGTCGGCTATCAGGTACCACGGTACCACGGTAGCACGGTACTGCCATTAACAGGCAGAGTCAAGCTTGTTTCCTTGCTGCGCTTATTCGGCTCCCTAGCCGTAAAATTCGAATCAAATGAAAAAGACAAAGACTCACCCTTCTCCTCCCATCTGCCTTTACACCCTCATGCCGCTCCCGCAGTCGCACGTACGGACATCCTAGCCTGACAGTTCATTTCCACTATAGTTATTTCATCACTTCAATGATTTATTAGCATGTTTGCTCTCACCATTTCAATATAACTAAATGATATCGAGAGAGTTTACACATTTGTTCTGTATGATAGCACGTGATACATGAGATACAATAATACTAAAAACGCAGAGCCTTGCGATATTATTTACGGTCGCTTCCCCCCAAACTCTAACTGTTTCCTCTGGTTAAGCGACAAAACACCCTATACTGTTATTTGTCCTTCTTCAGTTCGTGGGGGAGGGGGGGGGGGGACGGGTGGTTCATCTCTATCTCGTTGCTCAATGGTCATGTGAAGTTTATTTGACTTCAGGTAATTTCTATTGAACCTCAACATAGAAAACTCAACAAAGTTGTTCCCAAGATAATCAATTAAAAGGTTATCTCTTTTTCCACGTGGAACCACTTCTCGTCTTAGCAGCATTTACTCTGTAGAGTCTTCGAGCTGCTTTTGCAATATCCCCCCGTGACGTAATGAATTCCTCAAATTTCTCAAAAGTGAAAATGGAAACTCGACTAGGCATTATGCTCAGAGGCTGGAACCTTCATTCTTTCAATGTCAGGTCCCAGGCCAAAACAAAACTACATTGTGAACGGGCCCGCGCGTGTGTTGCGATGGGAGGCCCGGACCGCCATCCCTGGCCGCCATTTTCTCATAGTATATACTTGATTGAAATTTATTTTGTGGCTTCAAACGGGAAATTATCATATTCTCGGTAAGAACGCAATATGGTCACCCAAATGCTACAGAATATGCATGGGTGAATCGAACTAGCATGATACAGGTTGTTTCGAATTTATTCAGGACCCGCTTGTTTTGACACGTAACAACTAACTTACCTTGGCCAGCACTTGTAACACTTACTCTCGGCAACATATGCACGCACCAATACGCCCGCCGCGTTACTGTTCAGAATCAACGATTGACTGAAGAAGACGACGGGACTCACCTGTCATTCGTCAAAACCTCCTCGATTTTCCGAGCAATGATATCGCTGGTTACCTCGGATACCGCAATCCTTACACCTATCTCCTTCTCGACCACAATCTGCGCTACCTCGGGCTGATCTATATACACCGGCATCACGATCAATGGGACCCCATGATAAACCGCTTCGTAGAGTCCGTTGTTACCCCCTTTGTATATGAACGACCGGGTCTTGTTATGGGCTATGGGAGAGGCCCAAGCAAGAAGAACGTGAGCCATGATCTCGTGTCGTCGCAGAGTAATGGGATTATCTGGGGCTTATAAGTTTCCTGGTTCAATAACGATTTCTCACACTGTTGCGCCATGGTAATGGTGACGTTCAGGCCATGTGAATCTTGATGGGCACATTGGCGATAACTCGAAATATAAACGTTAGTGATAACCGAGGCAGACAGGTAGATTGCACTTCCACCCTGGATTTTCCTTCATTTCGACCTGCATGGCACACACCTAATAATCCTGCCGTTTCCCAATTGGGGTATCGTTTCCAATCGGATATAGGTATTCTCGATAGTGTTCCCGCAGCTTGGCCCAACCAATCAATAACAAGCATATATAACTCGCATAAATATCAATTTTATTGTGTTCTAATAGGTGGTATAAGTATTCTAGGAGAATTGTGCATTTTCGGGTGACCGTTGATGCAGTTTAATGCATATAGCACACATATGCCCACTCTGTGTCGTTCTTCATTCTTGTGGTTCCACCTGGTTTGAGTATCTTGGAAAAATGTTCGCATTTCCGAATGGCTGTTGTTGCAATCCGGTGCAGTTTAACACACCTAAACATCCACTCCGATTTGGGAATTATTCAGGCATTCCGCCTTGTCTCTGGATTTTTTCGGAGGGAGAGAGGGGGTCGGGATTTTGCGTTTCCCATCAGCATCATAACCTGGATATATAGACATTTCACATTTCATTTCCATATATTCCGTTGGTCACTGTTTCGGTCCAATCCTGCTCATGAATTTTGACTGACATTTCTAAAAGGACGAATAACCAACCACCTAGTCACATTTAGTTTTGCTACTAAGCCACTGCGGGAGTCCCCAGGGCCCCGGGCTGCTATGGGCGCATGGTATACACGTACGCAGTCCGTACCATAAGGCGGGACCTAGAGTTGACAGGTAGGAACACTCGACTGTCTGTTTTACCATGGTGTGGAATCGGGCAATAGCATAAACTCATCTACCGAGAAATGGAAAAGGGGATCTCCTGACTTCAGAGGTGGAGGGGGAGGGGGCGGGTAGTCCTCACAGGATCAATATTCTCCATTTATATTATTTTTCCTGGGCGGGTGGTTTCTGTCATAACGTATCTCTACACGATTAATGTTCGATCGAATTTTCACATAGTACCATCAGTGAAATGAATTTAGATCATTTCGCAATAACAGTTTGAAGTCCATTAGCGAAAACGCTGCCAAAACGTTTGATCAACCCAATCGCAGTTTCAAATCTCGCAGTGCACTGAATGTCAGGAAGTCGTTGAACAACAAGGAATTGAGGTTTTCAACAGAGTGGGCGTATGCAAGTTTCAATTGGAAGACGCACCGCAAGTCCAAAGTGACTCTAAAGTGCGTAATTTAAGGTAAGGTAAAAGGTAAGGTAAAACTTCATTGACCCAGAACGGAAATTTGGTTACTCGTACGTACGGATACAGAACGAAAGAATAAATATTTTGTAGAAATATCTGCTTATTATATACTGATCTACTATTCAAATATGAACCGATACCGAAATTAGCGCACCAATCTATCATTATAAACTTTTTATTGCACGCGGGACGAATGAATTGCGATGCCTGTTTTGGTTTAAACAAGGATCCTTAACCTTCCAGCCTCTCTGTAGTTCTCTGCCTCGTAGATAGTCATGTAGGTGATGCCTTGTGTCGCTCCAGATGGTGTCAATTTTTGACTCGACGAGGCAATGGTAAATCGTGTCCGACAGATTGTCCGAACCCTCCATCCATAGCACTGCTCTATTGTATGATACAGTTGATACGATTCTTTTCCATCTCAGTTACATTGCCACCCCAGTAGATCAAACAGTAACGCAGGCCCCCCTATGATCCGCTATAAAAGATAACCAAAATCTCTTGGCGAACGTTAAAAAAGTGACAATTTCCGGAGACCGTATAATTGGGATTTAGCTTCTCACCAAGGATCAGTTGATCGCACCAGGTTAACTGTCCATTCAGGCCAGTAACGTATGATCGGCACCAGGTTAAAATTGTCAGTCATGCCGGTAACACCAAGTATTTGTGAGATGTGAATACGTCCATAGCAGTATCATGAATGAAGCAGTGGGAGGGTTTATAGGTAGTGCTCGAGAAGATCAATAAACCATTTTTTGAGGTTTTAGAAACATTAAACTTCAAAATAGTGGAGTCACAATTAATTTGCAACAATTCCTCGATCGGTTTGAGGTCGCACGATCATCGGTGGACAGTAATTAAACCAAAACAAAGGAGGTTGCATCAGCAAAACACTTACAGAGAGCACCCATGCTCTGAAGATGTTACATCATGGGTGTACAATGTGAAAAGGAATGGAGCTAGAACCGTCCCCTGGGGACACCATTTCCCATAACCTCCCATGAATGGGAGTCCACAAGCTGATTCTGGGGTGTATCATTCTACTCATTACATTATTCATATATAATATTCATGTAGAAAATAATAGAGAAAGTTGGCCTGCTGGTGGGTCAATTCCGTGGAATTGTAAGACATCTAAGAGACTGAGGAGTGTATCAGTGCACGCTACTTGCCTGAGCCACCTTTGGCGTGACTCAACCCCGTCCGAGGCATCGGGGTGCGTCCTAGAATCAACAAGTGCATATGCAGAAATTAAATGTTAGGAAGCATCATTGCAATAACAGCTTATATCTCACAGAGTGCCACCATAAGTTTACTGCGAATGTCACGACGTATCCCTACACAACAGTTCTTATCTCTCAAATTACGGCGTTTGCCCCTTATGTAAAGTCAACTAATGTTATCGCCTAGGCAGGTGCACTGAAATATCTCTATCGTCGCAACGGTCTCCTATTTTAGTCCGCCAGCCAGGGTGCCGTCAATATCAAGTTAGACACTGACAGTCCTCATGTGATTTGGGAGGAAGGTACTATCTATCCCGTATGTAAGAAAAAATATGTGAAGTTTCCATGTGCAGTAGCTTTTCGCGTGTTATCAAATTATTTGAAAAATGGCTGCTTAACCACACAGTATGGTTATAGATATTCTTTTCCGTTCATGCGTATAGCTCATATGAGTCTATTCGGTATAAATAACGGATTGCTTCATGATTGGGAAAATAACTAGTATGATAATAAAATTATCGCGTGCTGCAGTCACGTGCGGAAGCTAAGATGGCCGCTAGACGGCTAGGGAAAATCGCAGCCAGAATGGCGGCTATAACAGACTGTTTCTAAAGTCCCCTACCACTGATGCTGAAGTTTATTAGTAGACTACTACTATAACTTTGTGAATATAGTAGTAGTCCTACTAATAAACAATTATTTGCCATCATGTTTAATTATGGCGTTCCGATCAAATGAGGAAATAAGAATTTTCCTTCTCCTTTTCAGAAGAACTACTGATCACTCAGTAATTTGCATAGGGCCTGAAAACGACTAATTCTATGGGAGATACCGATCGACCTGTCAAAATAAACTGAGACTATTATTTTGCTCAGCGTATCTTGAGCTGTATTTCACGCAATCGGTACAGGAAACGATTGCTATGCCTAACAGGGAGAAGCTAAACATATTCATCACCGTGACCAAGTTACTAACTGCGATGATAAAATCTTTCTGCGTGGTTAGTGAACTGTCTCCTACACGTTACACGGACCCGTCTCCTACACATCCGGAACATTCTTCACTGAAGGCACTTGCAAACGAGTTTGGTTCATTCTTTCACAGCGAAGTTATTGCAATAAGCCAGTGCGCATGCTCACCACTGACAGTTCGGGGATAGACGAGATTCCCCCCATAGCAATATCGTTACGGCCTATTTTTAAACCCTGTGACCACTATTCGAAACCCCACCAATTCATCCCATGTTTTCGGATGTTATGTTTATAAGTATGGGGGGGGGGGGATCTGTGAAGTTTTGTGTTGGTAGGATTTGTCACTTTCAGCAGGGGAGTTCCGAAAGATCGTTCTGCACACTGTTCGTTCAACCTAGAACTGCCGTCGTTCCCTCATGACCTTTGACACAATATAATTATCATCTGTGACTCCGAACTGGCTTATTTGCGAGAAACTATCGCCTATCGTTTTCCACAGATTTAGCTAATCATGAGTACTAGTTCTAGCAGTATTATCGATGACCAGTTGTACATATGTGGTGTTCATGTATCCCAGGTAAAAACCTATCAAGGTGGTACATCACTGATATTTTGATAACAGTTACTGCTACTAAATTATCAGGTGAGCTACTTTGTCATTGGCACTCTTGTTTGAGGTTGTCCCAAGTCAAATGAATTGCGTTTATGCATCTCATGGAGTAACGAAAATTGCAAGTTGTCAAGCAGAAAGAAAAGAAACTGATAGTTGACTATATTGTATAGTTTAATGTTAACTATGATCCACCGTACCTGAACATTACTGATTGCTCGATAATATTAAGCGGTGAAGCGACACATTAACATATGCTCAGCTGACATGACCATGCAGGTGTAGGCTCTTTTTGGAAATGTTCAATACACACGCGTTATACCATGTCCTCCCGATATATTCGTAGACGTACGCATTACTTCTGATTGTTTGGGGCAGATAAAAATCTTGCCCGAATATAGTGCACAAAAACACAACGGCGCGCATTTTTCTCCATTTTCTGGTATTCTATCGCAATAATTCGCGCACTCTGTAGGGGAAACGATGTCCTTCCGATCTCTTCACTTTTCCATAATTCCTGCGAAACCTATTTTCTGCTTGATTTTCGTATCCCTTCTCCGAGGGAAATCTCCCGCCACTGTGGACACTAGGCAGCACGGTACACGTCTTACGATGGCATAGTCCTTTACCTACAAACGGACTATTCCTTCACTCAAATTGAAAAAGGAAAGTTTTATTTCAGTAAAAATAAAAAGCCTTCCTAAATAAATCTCGGGTGTGCTATGCATGTTTGGTGCTGAAAAATAATTTGAGGTTTGCACTCTAACGACCTTGAATCACCAGCCGACAAGTCTTTCGAGGTCCCCCCCCCCCCCCCCATGATCTTGAACGACCTTGACCTAACGCCAAAAATAGTTCCTCCGCCCCATATGAACAATCCACATACCTAATTCAGGCTATCTGAAGTTCTGACAAAGTGTTTTTAGATTTGCCTTCTTATGAACATGGCAAAGAACTCTTTAATTCTTCTTCAACATATCTACAACCAATTTGAAAATATTTATACATGAGGTGCGATTCTGGATGATTAGTAGCGTGCGACAAGCTTTGAGATATTAGAAATTTTGCCTTCCACGACCTTGAATGACCTTGAACCCATATCAATAGGGTCAATTCTCAACATATTAACAACCTACATGCTAATTTGAAACTTGGTTCAAGTTTGCGCTCATCAGATATCGTGTTGAAAACCTTCTCCATGTTTCCCCTCTCATGACCCTAGCTGGATGGACCTGGAACTTACGCAATAAACAATATGGTTCATACTTAACGTATATGAAATCCACATACCCTATATAAATTCGGACACCTACACCTACACCTACACCTACACACACACCTACACACACGTACACCTACACACACACCTACATACCCACATGCCCGCCTGATTGCATGGGTTCCTCCTGCATTCGGCAAGAAATCAAGATGTATAGATTACAACTACAAATAGCATTACTGTAGTTACCAAGTAGGTCGTTTTGAGGAACCCACTTCGAAGTCATCACATTCTCAGGTATTCCGTCCAGGGGTATCGGACCCTTCCATTGCCATATTACTTTCTGTGGAAACCTGGCGAAGGCATCTCGGAAAGCTTGCATCATCTCCCTCGTGAATTGGGGCACGTAGCTGCCGATGGTGAAGACGATCACCCCGTGTTCTCCTGAAGATTGCATGAACTCCTCATAGTGCTGCAGAATAGATCAACGGACGGATGGATAGTATACAGGCAAAAGCAAAAGGAATCTAATCAGTTATGTCTGTGCGTATTTGTGTGTGTCTCTGTGTGTATATGCGTGAAAGTTTTGTTCGTCGAGGTGAATCATCTGGAGACCTACTTTGACCTCGTTTGACCTTTGACCTCATTTGACTCAAAGAGCGTGTGACCTTCGGGGTCAATTTTGTGACGACCAGACCCATCCTGTTGCAACAAACCAATAAGTCAATTGCACTGACGTACTGAAACACTGCGACCACACGGCGACCACGCGCAATATCGCAGAGGAATAGCGCAAATGGTTTTCTGTTCGTCTGTGTGGCTATCACTGGACCCAACTTTTCATGTACCCACTGAATATATGGCTTGGTATTGTACATTGACAAACATTAACTTTTGTCCATATTATTCTCAACCCTGGAGTGAACCAAGCTTTTGAATAATACATATAATATTCAACAGTGTATTGTGAATGCTCATCATCAACATAAGCAGATAGAAGCCCCTACCATTTCGGGAAAGTAGGGATTATAGGCACAAGATTTATTTGCATGTAGTTAATGGCCAAAGGAAAGGACGTGTTACTTGAAACTCAACTTGACAGAACAATACGGACGTGTTGGTGTGTAGTAAGTTAATCATTCTGCTACTTCCAAGCTTAGAATAAATATTCAGTTTTAGGTGATCGTGAAATTCTCCTCTTGTTACAGAGGTGGAATATCTGCCAAGGAATCATTACGCGTATTGTGTTCTTGTTCATATAGTACCTCTTTAAATCTCTGTCATCTCAATGGGTAATCGCTGTCATGTACTCTTGAAATAAAGTGATATCACATTCTCATAAAGAAGAAGAGAAAAACGACTACTGCATGCGTCCATGTATGTTTAGAGGCAGGGGTGTAACTAGTAACTCCAGAAAGTCCATTGCACTACAGCGGAACCATTAAGTTAAGACCAAGACCTCGCGTAAGTACAACCACCTAGGAAAAACGTGCGGCGACTGCTGGATTTCGAACCCGGAATTTCGCTTGCAAAGCATCACTTATCTGCTGATACCACTATGCCATCCTTTCGCCCTTAGTAAGTGCTGTTCGCAGCTCTGGTCTGACTCAACCCGTAGTCTATCCCTGACCAACCATGCACCTTTGATCGGCGATATCGAATACAGATAAACCTACCTTTTCAAGTGGTCTTGAAAGACGGATGGACATACCCCCGGCTGAGATGTGTCCAGGGTACATGGGGACGACTCTATCCACCAGCGGATCCGAGTTTGTTACGATAAGGTCAATTTTCGTTAGTGTTTCTGCGAATGAGATGCCGTTTTCTGAATTCGCGGTATTTTTCATATACCAGTAGCCAGGCATGAGTATAAAGAACGGGGCCGCTACAAAGTTTACAACTCTCTGAAAAAAGTTCATCGCTGTTGGTAACCCCAGTCCAAACAGAGGGGTGGTTGCCAAATTGATGGGGTGACCAGCCATTCTCAACACCGGCGTCGGTAACGCCGTTTGTAGCAGAACAACTTTCTTGTGTCGAGGTACTCGCTAAGAGCAAGAGAGCATTGGAAGAAGGTCGGTGCGAAAACCATCATGTTGTAGTTTTCTTTTTGAGGTTACTCAACATCTTCTCATCGAACACTTTCCTGCAGTACCTCACGTCCATTTCGAAAAACAAAGTGCGCAACTTCTTTGCGAATAACACGTTAGTACCTTGGAGACCAGCTTCGGTAACCCTGGCTATGTTATCGCGATACTCGTCCGCGTAGGCATTCGTTTCACGAATTTGAGATCGAAAAGTTTGGAATGGACCGATCTAGCCACCATATCTCTGCTCTCGGCTGCCAGAAGGAATGATACCTTGTGCCCGCGGGAATCCAACTCATCTGCTAGGGGCAGTGCGGATGTGTAGTGACTCCCTGTTCCCCCTCCAACATAAAACAGGATCTTAGCCGATTCCACGTGGTACAATGATACATCAAGATAGATCAAGGCTTGTATCGTATAGATGAACACTCCAAACGCCATCTTTGAATATCTTGGGTGCTTGCCTAAAGCAATTAGTAGTTCACGTGCTGATGACTATTTTCTCTGTGTTCTAGTCTCTCCAGTACGCAGTGGTGGCGCCAGGATTTCCCCGACGGGGGGTCCGAGTTCCCCGACGGGGGGGGGGGGCAAGTTCCCCGACGAGGCTCCCCCTACCCCCTAGGTCAAGACCTGCATTTGTTATGTTCTCATTTCTTGAACATTTTTCTTGAAGAAAAAAAAAACGAGAAAATGAAATACACATTGTGGAGGGCAATGTTTACTTTCAATAGCTTCCCACTCAATCAGACGCCCTTATTAGTAGAATAGGGTCAGGTATTTCCGATATCTGCACAGGTAATACCTGGGCACTGCGTCGTGAAAGCACACCACTCTACATAGAGGCAAAACAGTGGTAGACGGCAGAACGAGCATCCTCCCCGAAAGAATTGTAACCTAATCTCTTGCAGGGACATTTCGAAGATAAAGGGAGAATATGAAAAACACATCGAAATATATATGGAATAGGTTTACATAGCGATACGAGAATACGATGATACATGGAAAGGCACTCTACTATAACACGACAAAAATGTAAATGATTCAGTCAACAGTTTTATAAGTGAACATTCTTCGGCGACCAAAGTGGATTATAATCATCCAAGAACAGCATTCCACGTTAACTGTCAACCAGGCCATCACCATAATGCGGCATACTAACGTAGTGAGTATTACCAGGGCTTACCAAGCTAACTGGATGTTATGTTTTCCAAGGCGTTCAACCGGGATACATGGAATCAAGATGCCTTCATGCCAGGCTTGGATTGAGAAGTGGGCACAGAGATCTCCCGTCGACGAAATATGTGAGCAGATCGAGAAGCGACTGACTATAGCTATTCAATACAGTAGTAATAAATGTAGTAGTAACACGACAACCCTCGGTTGACTCTAACTGGTCTAAATTGGCTTGAACACAGTCTAACCCATACATTAAAGTAGGAGGACATACAGTCTTGGACAAGTAGGCTTTACAGAACTGAAACCAGGGTGGGACAGCACTATTGAGCCTAGAGTTGAGAAATTTCGTCTACATTGGTAATATTTTTCATAGACCTCCTAATTATTCTTCTGATTGAGATCAACACAAGTATATCCAGGAAATCTATATTCGCAATTACGTTTTCTCTCAGACAGGACGCCGGGTTACTGCAGGTTTTCTCAGCAAGCCAGACATTTGGTCTTCTGATAATACCACAAAGAAAAAAAAAAAAATAACATCAAAACAATACGGGGGGGGGATCATTACTACCCCGCCTTGATCCTCGAGGTAATATTGGGACATGTTTTATGATGTGTAATTACATTACATTCACTTAGGCGGATTGTCGCCTCGTGCGTTTGCCGTCGCCGTCGTTTGCATGACGTCACGTTGTTGCATCCGATGCATTTTGGTCACAGGTAAGAAGGATGTGAATGATACTGTCTGACCCTACGTTAATCATGTACATCATGGTATTGCGGCAGTAATTGGAAATTGTAACGATAATGCGGCTGTTCAATAGCAACATCTAAATCCAATTGCGGAAGGATTTCCAATGCTCATTGGTCCAACACCATGCAGCATCAAAAAACGTCGAAGCATTTCTCGCACTGAAGCTGTTACAGACAGAAAGATTCTTTTCCGTAAAATTCGACAAACTTTTAAAGTGTAAAACCATCATAAGAACCATAACCATTCCTGCCTGAATCGGAACTGATTCCCGCTCAAGTCTGAATCAGAATGCATTTATGATGACTCAAATACTTTAGAGTATATGCTTGAGAAAATAATCGATCTAGATGGATTTATGGCATTACTTTCTCAACCGGACCGTACACCGGTGTGTGAAAACTGGGCGAGCTATGTTGTAAGTTGAATCATG
Organism: Sclerodactyla briareus; assembly: GCA_026419785.1. NCBI lineage: Eukaryota > Metazoa > Echinodermata > Holothuroidea > Dendrochirotida > Sclerodactylidae > Sclerodactyla > Sclerodactyla briareus. The sequence continues at coordinate 49,267 of JAODTK010004409.1, read as the reverse complement.
GGGTAAAAAGTAGAAAGTAGAAAAGTGAAGCATGTGACGCTCCGTTGATTGAAAACCTACTACTTCAACTTATCTGAACAATACCTACCTCTCTCTGGCGTGGCGATACAGTTTCACGATTATTTTCTAAACTCCCATTTACCAATCCGATCATTCCATTCCGATTGCGAATGGATCGCCAATGCTCATTTCGTAGAACACCATGGAGATTAAAGAAAAAACCGTCTCGCCAGATCTGGCAGGAAATACTTCTCAGTAAAATCCGACCAACTTATAATAACTTATAAAAGTCAATAATAATAACTCAGAAACTTTTGAGATATGTTGGAGACAGTAATCGGTCTAGACGGATTTAGGGCATTACATTTCAGAACCGGAAAACTAGAGCTAGAGCTATGTTGTAAGTTAAAATCATAAGGTGAAAAGTAGGGAGATGACGTAGAAAAACCTGTGACGATCTATCCTGTGACGATGAAAAAAGTCGCCACCAATAACATCAGTATCCAGAACTCAGGCCCATTTCGTTTCGTCCCAGACAATGTCTCCCTTTTTCTGGTTGTGACTGTTTCATATTCGGGTAGAAAATGTCTGCCCCCTAAATTGGAAGTGTCCCATACGCCTATGTAACCTAAACCGCCTATAGCACACAGTAGTTATTTAAAAAAAAATCTGAAGTTTTCTGCTTTTAATGACAACAGGCAAGCAAGATGACGGCGCCTCTTTCCATGGAACACCTTCATGAATATAATATTCGTGTTGAATCGATAATAACATCAAACACGACCACTTTGTATATGCAAGTAATCTAAATACTAAAAAATAATTGCACTGTCGAAATTCAGTATTTCGTATTCTAGTGGCATATTTTGATGCACGTGTTTTATCATGGTACAATGAATAAGAAGATTTCCCTTCTCCGCATAACAATTCATATATTTACAGTTAGTAGAGTTATATTAATACAAATACTGAACGAAAATTTCTGCGCAATATTTGAAAATCGATATCGTTATCTACTGTATTGAGACAACCAATCGAGATGCAATCAATACAATAGTCCGGATGGACGATGCAGTTATACTGAGACGGAATGTTTGCAGGGTCGTCAGTCCAGATTGACGTAGGGGTCTCAGGGGCGGATCCAGGATTGACAAACGGGAGGTTTCCAACTGCTTGGCGAAAAAAAATGGCAGTCCATAATGTTTCACCTCACCCTACCCCAACACGACGTTTCTACAGTCTTTCATTCACTTTATTTTGAAATTTTCTCTCGAATGTCTTCTTTTTTGCCCGACCCCCCACCCCTCTGTTTTGCGCATACCCTCTCAGGCTCCATTATGGGGAAGGTGGGGGGGGGGGGGGGATCCCGCTGGGGTGCATGCATGAGCGTCTATCATGTGGGGGGGGGGGGTCACCTCACGGTTGAGAGGGATGCTAGTGCATTTCGTCCCCCAATTTTGACCAAGCTGCTTTCGCTTCATACGTATTAGGAATATTCGTTGGTTTAATGGACTGACAAGTGACCCGCTGCGTGGTGGAATATATGACCTTCCAGTATGAGGTGGATGTACAATAAGTTAACGGAAGCCGGCAATGTGCGCGAAGCGCGCAAAATTTTCGGAGGTTCACACGGAAGAGTGTCCTATATGCGACAGATATTGTATCCCAATGCACTTTATCGCATGATAGTGGTAACACTTCAACCCATCCGCTACACAATAACGTGTCTCGAAACGTTAAATAATTTTATTTTGAGAATAAGATTCCATAGGGGGAATGCCTGCCCTGCACAGATAACAAATTACAACGGTGCGCGCGAAGCGCGCAAGTTTCTTGGGGTCATGTCCATCTTGTAATGGGCATGTCCTATGTAGAGGGTACACTCAGCACAGATGATATCACATAGCGAGGGAAGCGTGTTTGTATGGGAGGGGGTGGGGGGGGGGGATTACGTGGGGGCCGATACGGCAAAAGCGTCTGGATCTACATTATTGATGAAATTCATTAGTATTTCGAAAAGCTCTGAACCAAAAAGAGAGGGGGGGGGGTCCGGACCCCCTGGACCCCCTCTGTATCCGCTACTGGGTCTACATACAAGCGTGGTCGGTAGGTGTGAGGGCATGAATGTCCTATTCTGACGCACTTGCCAGTTGTCAATGATGGAGCAAGAAACGTCCGGAAAGTGTTTTCATTATCTACTGTGTGATAAAGGCAGCATAGGTCTATGTGTGATATTATCTTCAAGTTAAAAGAGTGGTTGAACTGGTGGGTTTCAGAAAGAGATCACCCCACGCGCAATCGTGTATGCGCGCTCGTATGTGTATGAACGTGTGAAGGTCACGCTTGTTCAGTAGGATCAGGATTGGGTTGAACTCGATCTGATAAGATAAAGGGATCTAATTGGGAAACTTATCTCATGTCATCATGTTTGAACTCAATGAGAGTCAGACGAACTGTAGGGGTGATATGGTTCAGCAGACAGGGGGGGGGGGCACTTACAGAGCTCACATGTATTGGATTTCTATCACAAAGTATGCTAATTAGTCCAACTTGGGCATTTAGGCCATTTCACAGTTTGTTCGATTTTTACGTAACTAAGGACATTCAAAGTCAGAGGGGACTCAAGGGGATCACTCAATGTGTCTTTTTGTACATTTATTAGAAATGACAGATTTCCCCGTTAGTCAATAACTGTTCGCGATCGAGATCGGACACAATGAGGCAGGCTGGCCGGTACGAGTAATCCCGCGCAGCGCGGTTCTACTGTGGTTGGGAGCTGGATGGGGATCGCAGCCCCAAAGCTCTACTACAAGCCAATGACTTCATTGACAGCAATATGTTGAAGGTCTCTTCTAAATAATCAAACAAGGGAAGGAGGGGAGGGGGGGGGGAGGGGGGGGGGAGGGGGGGGGGGGGGGTACGTACTTTAATATCTCACATTGTGTTATTACGACTATTTATCGTATATTTAATTTTGATATATTATTACAATGATAACCTGGTTGTTTTTGTGAGATGTGATTGTTTTCCTCTTCCATGGTAGTAAAAGAACCTGCGTGGGTCTCCTAGAATTTTAGGTACGGGCTCACCGTGACAAAGATTATCGCTGATTATATTTATTACTTGTCCTCTACCTGTGTTCACTCTGACACACCATTCCAGTGATTGACTTCCTTGTGCCTTGTGTCTCCCACGGGACTATCACTAGGGTACGCCACATACAACACTCCGCTCAGCGGGCTGACTTCTTCTGTCCCTACTTATCCTTTGTACTATTCACAAGTCTTCTCACTCTTACATATGATAGCAAGGGACACCCCAGGAGACATATTTATTTTGGTTTCATCCGGAGGGGAAGGGGAATTTGAGAAAAATGTTCTTAGGTTACTCTTGAGCATTTTTAATCGTTATAAATTGTATCAGTCAAAATAAAAAACCTGCCTAGTAAGACCAAAGTTCAAAATTCAAGATTTGTAAAATGAATCGTGAAAACTGGTAAATAAAGAGGGAAATGTTGGTATGGGCGCGATAGTCTGGTAAATGAACAGACTGGTCAGTTTTCCCATTAAGTTTTCCACATGCCTAGTACAAGAACGTTAGTCATATTTTAGCAGAGTTGGTGGTCAACTTTGGGAAACAGAAAGCCAAAAGGCTCAGGATTCCTTGACGCATTTCTGACAACATTTGCTGATTATGGGCAACGTGTGACATGTCTGACGAATTTACCATTTTCACTAAGAAGACCATATCCTTTCATGATCGAGCATAGGATTACTGTACTCTTATCAAAAAGCTACACACTAATCCAATTATCAGACCAACCATTCTGAACTATCGTATTTACAAGGTTTTTCCAACTTCTCAGTTGACCCCCTCACCTGACCCCAAAATAATGGCGCTAATGTACCCAGCAAAAAACACGAAACGTTTTCGAAACATGGTTTCTTATATGTTTTTGGAAAACGTTTATGTTGAGTAACACGGAATGACGGAAACGTTCAACCATTCCAAACATGTTTTGGGAAACAAGATTAGGAACATTTCAATTTTACTTCAAATTGGGAGTTTACAGCAAACCTAGGAAACAAAACGAAATATCATATACTTCGACAACATAACATAACTTAAAGCCGTTTGCGCAAAATCTTTGCCACCAAACCTTTAAAAACTTTCAGAAATTTTGGGAAATGTTAATCAAAACGTTTTGTGGAAACGTTCTGAACATTATCCTAACCTTCGTGACTAACAAAAAACGTTTTCGAAACAATCAGCGGAAACATGTTAAAAATGGTTTAAAAAGGTTTTGGTTTGTAGGGTAGTAACGGGACCTACATAAGAGTATGAGCTTCATTCATAATGAAATTCAAGTTATGTGTTACAGATGACATTGGCCGAAATTCACTCTTCACAACTCTCTTACACAGGGTACCTTTGCACCTCAATTACAAACTCAAACAGGACCAAACATACAAAGATGCTTGGTCTGTGAGTTTCTGCCCTGGCCTACGGTGACCTCAGGTGGCGCTTCGAACCTGACTCCAAACCAATAGGGTTCAGTTGCAAGGTACGAAATTTTCAGATTAGAACTTAGTGACCCAGATGACCTTGACATGACCCCCAAAAACAATAAGGGCTGACGGTACTCATGGGAAAACACACATCCAAGTATGAGCGTCATCATCTACACGGGGTCGAGGTATCGTGTTTTACAAGCTGGGCATCACATACATAATACATACACCATACATACATAATACATACAGACATAATACATACATACATAACATACATGACATACAGACATACATACAATTGTACACGACACTCATAACACTTCCTTAACGCGTACGTGGAACTAATCGTTAGCAACGGCCGACTCTCGCCCTCCCTTCTTGGCGACAAAGTGGGGGCCCAGGGCGCGCTCCCGCTGACTCCTCAGCAGGCGCGCCGTCGAGCGTGACGTCGCAGCTCTATATAAATACGATGTTTTCAGGAAGACGATGCTAAGGTTCGACCTCGGGTGCGCCGAGAGCACCGCGGGTGGCCTGTCGCCCTAACAGATGTAGTTCGCCGTAAGGTAGTGGGTTTTTTTTATTGTGGGGGAAAGTGGCACGCATACATACTAACCATGATTCCTCTAACCTCGTCAAGGAATAAAATTGGAAAAAAAATTCAAACATGTTGGTGCTAGGGTCTTTTCCATTGTAACCGGTCAAACAAGCCTGGTTAGATCATATGTGATCTTGGGTGGTATCTTAAGGGGAGTTGGCAGTCAATTTCCGGCAAAAATGAAAAATTGTCAAATATGTAAAAAAGGAAGAAGAAATTTCTGTACCATTATTCATTAAGCAGCTAAGGGTCTTAGGTGCCTCTCTCTCTGCGTCATACCTGTAAATGGCCAATGAAAGAAAACAGGTGTGAATGAAAAAAAAACACCTAAAAATGGGTATCCGAACCAACCAAGCAAGATATCAGAAAGCAAGCACAATTTATAATTCTACCAGGCCACCCCTGCTGTTTTATTGAATTAATAAATACCCAAGGTGTATTGACATTACCTCACCAATACATAACAAGCCTGTTCAGAGTTGTTATGGACCGTCAATCGCAATGCACACTCCTACTAGGGGTTACGGTTTTCAGTCAAATATGGGTCACTGTCAAACCTAAAGTGACTCACGCGTTCCTCAATGCTCAGTATGAAGCGACTCTGGCGTCATTCACATGAAAGATATAAAAAATAGCAACAGGATAAGCTAATAGTGGGGAGTTTTCCTGGAATTGTATAGGAATTGTATGCCCACCCATGAACCAATAGGGGCGTTTTGTAAACTGTTAGTCTCTGTTAGTTTACAAATATTAGCATTGACATACCATATATGGTATACTTATGGCCCTATATGAAAACTAAACAGTCAATTAACACTCAACTGGAACGCACCCAGATACTAACCCTGTCTGTCTGGGGTTGATTCTGTGGTGAAGAAAGGGGTGCCCACCAGACAATTGTGAGCACCCATTGCAAGTATGATCCACAATAAGGCAGTGTACAGAAGGTATCGACAAAGATTTCTCAAAGATGTCTCTCGACTCTAATTTGACACATACAGCCATGCACCACTGCTAGCAACATATTTCGTTATGTGGAGAAAGGTATTGCATGAATACTGATACTGATTGCCTGATACATAATCAAAGATTTCTCCAAGGGACGTCTCCCAAATCTAATTCGACATAAAAAAATGGTTGACACATACAGACATGGACTAATAGTGAAACATCTGTTATGTGAGAGAGAGGTATTGCATGAACCTGCCTGATACATAATCAAAACGAAACATGAAAAGAGTAGTAGTCCATAGGAACAATTTTGAACCGCTCCCAAAAGGAAGGCAAAATGCTTGTCCTATTGGGCAACATGTTGAATCATGAGTGCATGAATACGAATGTTCAGGTTACTGCTGCCATGCATATAGAGACAATATTCTTGCCATTGACACTATATTACTATAAAGTTCAGTTATATGACACCTCTTGGCACCTAAACAATGCATCCACACCTGTGGGTTTTTGTCTTGGAGAAGGCAGGCACAAGGAGTACCCGTGGGTGATGCGGTAGTATTGATTATAACAGGGTTGGTGCTTAATGTGGTCAGCCTTTCAATGCAAAATATTTCAAGAATGAAAAGTAGGTATGAATCATATACTTGCAAAAAAACTATACATAATATGGAAACACATTTTGGGGGGAATTATACAAACAGTGCGGCACACCACGGAAACGTTATGCTGAAATAGGTGCACTGTTTTCGTCCTTATTCGATCATATAGTCGTTTTGCGGGTTGTAGTAGAAATAGGTATAAATACAGCAGGTCGGACTTTTAACTGCGTTCATAAAACAGGTCTCTCGACTCGAATTTAGACTTATTAATAACGAAACCGGGCGGCGCCTCGGTCCGTTATACCTAAATTCAGAGTCTCGACTGTTTATTCACAGTAAAATGTCTCCCAGTGGCAGTTTATCCCCTTAAATGACCGACAACTGGAAACACGTCTGATATAGGATACTTGACTTGTTTGTTGCAGGAATAAAGGACCAGTCGCGTGACTGGGTGTAGCCAATCAGCAGTTAGTATTCCGTAAAAACACGGAGTAGGGTTGTTAGGAATTCGAGTTATCACTCTTTCCAGGTTCACGGTTTGTTGCAATCATGCTGTAGTCTGGGGGGATGGATTTTCGACTGGTATTTATGGAAGCTCCTGGAAGCATGTTGACTGTTTTGTGTGAGCTAGAGGGGATGAAAATCCAGACCTGTTGTGAGACAAGGAGGTCAAACACATGCCTTTGATAGGGGGGGGGGGCAGCAGCGTTTCGGGGGTTTAAAACGTTAATCAAGACGGAGGCCGTTCAGTGGATATACTAATCCTGATGCTTCCCGTGCCCATGGTTGCGCCAATGGGGTCTGGGGTTGTGCCGAGGATCCTAAGTCGGAAAATCGGCGAGAATGACTACTATAAATAATGTGTCGACATATTGGTATTTCATACCTCATTTCATTGATTGGGTTCCAGGCTACAATGATGCAGTTTGATTTTGACCGCCCTCCCCACCCGCTCATGGTTGCGCCCATGAGGTCTCCGGGGTGCCACGGATTCTGCAGGGAAAAGTATTACTGAATATGTATGAAAGTATGTGTCAACATGCAGGAAATCTATACGCCATTTCATTAAAAAAGCGAGTCTTCTAAGCCTATCCGGCCAAGTACTCACTTCGTAATCGGCCCGTTCGCTGGATAATATTCCTCTCTGCATACGTTCGCGAGACTGTTCTGTGTGTATCATGTCGATAAGCCCAATAATCGAGGAGCAAAGGTCCACTTTACCAGGTCGGGACGATCCAAGTATGACTATATACGTGACGATCGCAGCAGGAACGCCCTCTTGCGCACAAGGGATAATTGAACCGACGTAAGGCGTCATGGAACTTTGACGATTTCATTGCAGAAAATCTCCGGTTAGCTTCCACGAATAAGAAAAGGTGTACTTCAGGAGGACCGTTTAGCAAATCCTATCAATTATTTTCTCATATGCCCCAGAACCCCGACTCCATAAAGCTGATCAAAAACGATCGTGCAACTTTTGGTCAAACCGAGAGTACTTTCAGTTTGACGTTGTAGCCATAGCATCAAAAATAACAGCCATCCGATCGGATTCATTGTCAGAGAGCTTCAAACTGTTTTGAAATTTTGGTTTTCACTGTACACTGTAAAGGACGGTGTCAATTCGGTAACTAACCTGAGATTTCCGGCTCAATGTTTGGACCAAAGTTGGGTCGCAAAGTACCATAATTGGGTCGAAAATTATGACGATAAATAGGTAAGGTGGGATCCCAACCCCAATTTTGGTCAAAAATAATAGACCTAGTCTTCTTACATTTAGATCGCCCATAACTCGGTTGTCGACAGGACACAAGAAAAGGGGAATTGGTAAAAAAGACAGGGAATGAACAGGGGATAAAAACAAACATAATGAATGATGTGAGACTAATGAAAAATTCCGGGAGCGCCTAGGAGAGGGCGACAAACGGAAGGTCTATGCATCAAGTTCGACATTCTATACACCAATCAAACGTGCTCTCAATCCACGGCTTGGCAAACACGCTCTTGCAGTGAGGCAATGCCTTCGACCAGAATTAACTCAAAAACTGAATGGTGTATTAAAACACATTAGCGTACCCCTTGTGCGCAGTACTCAGCCGCTTACGCCAAATCACATCACGTTTACTGATTTCGTATCTAAAATGGTCTATTAAAGTTTGGTTTATCTAGGGGACAACCCACAATGTATCGATACCCTCTGGTCTCGGTCCTCTGTCTCGGATGTGCTGGTCTCGACTACACACTGACGACATCAGAGAGACCAGGCATGGCCCAACTTTGTTGTAGGTTCCTTTGCTGAAGCAGGGAATGAAAAATTGAAAACCCACTCCGAAAATTAGTTTGGATATATTTTGTGGCTCCACGTTGCTTCCGTACTGGCAGGGTGGCGCCCGGGGGGGGGGGGGGCAGGGGGCCATGCCCCCCCCCCCCCGTCCGGAGCCTGGCCCCTTTCGTCGGGAATTTTTTTCCATCTCGTCGGGGACCCGAGTGGGTAGCCTGAAATGTTACACCCCGACGAGGGCTCTTTGGCCTACAGTATATAATTCCAAACTTCTTTATAGTGGAAGTTTCCTCTATTGAAGCTAAACATTTTCGCCGCGCTTCGCGCGCCTCATATCTTTCTGTCGTACTGCCAAGTTCCTCACTCGAGTTCAAGATCAGCGTACTCATCTTCCTACAACTATAAAATCGTGGAATATATAGATAGGATACACAAGCCTTGGACTGACTGCAAATCTTCTTATTGGTCACGTACAATACAGAGATCTACGACCAAGAGTTATCCCATATTTACAAAGGAAAAAGGATGTTTCATCGTGGCCCATTCGTTGTAAGGCGTGCATCTAGTCCCGGACTTGAAGACAGGTGGCTCATACCTTATAATGATTGTCTTGGGTCTTGAGAAGTCTTTTCTACTCTCCAAAATGTCAAGGTAGAAATACTAACCTGTAACCTAAAATAGTTGCAGGTACTCTGATAGTGATAGCCTCAACATTCATCCTCAAACGTCCGAAAACCTACAAATAATGTTTTCCTGGATCCTTACAAGAAATCCAGGTTTATATGATCTAATGGATAATTACAGTACGATCTATTCAAAATATCCAACACACATTGAACAACATTCTTAACATTGCTTTACTTTCGACCTGTTCTTCATGTTTCCTCAAATTTTTGATATTTACATATATTTTTTGAGGCGAATAAAAAAGTATTAAATTAATTAGGCATAGCGTAATCGATTGTTTACACGTTTGAAAATGACAATAATTAACTTCTGATTGGGTTCTTGGCTATTGCAGCTGTGAAAACATCAATAGAATGGGATTTGTTCAATGTGGCGATACTGACGGTATGAGACAGACGTGGCGGATGAACCTGACTACCATGTTTGAAGTTGGTAGTGCCACTGCTATGACTAATATTAATATTAACATCGCATTAGTAGTAGCCATTAACGACCACTTCTAGCAGCGGTAGAAAATTATTTCTATGTTTTCATGGCCTATATTGATGAATCATCGGGATGGGAATTCTTGCCTGTGGGCCCTAGGCCACAAGCACCCTTCTCCATCGATGAAGCAGGTTTTCGTGCTTTAACTGTTTCCATGTTGTTATAGAAGATCGGAACCACCAGCCCCAATTTGCATGAAAGAGACTTTCATGGTAAATCTCCAAGGGTTGCACGCGTTGTTGCACCTGAAATTTCCGTTAAACCGTCGGAATGAGGAGGAAAAACCAGTCTCTATCAAGTTTAGTATGGCATGATTGCATGTTCAAATAACTGAAACTCGGTAGGCGTGGCCACGAACATCCCCAATCACCCCAAGATATTAAGCATTTCCAGTATAGTTTCTTCCCACAAACTATTGGAGACTGGAATGAATTTCCATCTCCTGTTATGAAATCCTCAGTTGGTAAGTGGTTTCAAGCCCATCCTGCCCGATACACCTTCACTGGTGCAACCTGATGTTTCACTTACACCAACATCATCGTTGTCATACCCAAAATGGGTTTCAGCGAGTACAAAGCATAAGCAGAAGTCATGGTTAATCAACGTTGTAAAGCTCGGACTTGTGGGTAATTTGGCCATCAGCCCTGTTTAAGACTGAATGAAGAACCCTTTTATCGTGACATAATAATGATCAAATGAAATTTTCCGTCCTGTAAGCCCTGGGCCACCAGGACCCGACCGAGACCCCACCCACGAGCTGGCATCCAATATATAACACACTGACAGCATCACTTCTTCTACGCAGCCTTGCTCCGAACATGACAAAGTCCAGATTATGGCAGCATATGTATTAGGATACTTACCCGATACCAATTACATAATCCTTTCAGTAATTTGGGAAGTCTGGTTTGCACTATGCTCAGTTTTTTACCTACTGGACGTAAATGAAGCAGTACATTTAGTATGACGTCACACTGGAAGCCCTATATTCACACACACACGATTCACTGAATGCATACACTTTTGAGGGACGGGAAGGAGTCAGACAAAAGAGTTTGGCGTAGTTGCATCATGAGACTTTACCCCCCACTGAGCGTGATAGGTGGCGTAGTGTAGGACGTACAGCCACGAACCCTCCACCACGTAGAATGATGAACGCGACGTGAAACTGGATTAAGACGTACCCAGTCATGGTGGCCACTGGTATCCAGCAGGCATTTCCTAACACCGCACAGACCAGGCTATAGCTTAGTCTAACTTTAAATCTTCAACTGTCTAATGATCGACTGGCTTTGCGCAAAGACTTCTCGTGCTGCTTCTTGATGAAAGCTTATGTCAACAAAGGGCAGGGCAGGATCGTGCACATCGGTATAACGTTTAACTGATCGCCGTTTACACTTCCTATACGCGCGGAGGCGGGACAAGACATAAAAAACAGATATTTGAACGGAATCAAATCTGATAAAAATGACAATATTTTTTCTACTAGCTGGCTCTATATCTTTATAATTTGCTAAAATTTGATATTTGAGCAAATTTCCAGTGCGCCAACCTGTAACCCAATTGGAAGTGTCTCTATGGGCAGCGGGAAACCTCTAAAAATTGAGAGGTATGGTATGAGAAGAATTGTAAGAAAAAAACATTCTTAAGTTTTTCGGAATTTATTGGAATTTCAGTGAATTTTGCTCACTGCCATAGGGTGCTGGGAAGTGTCAATTTCCGCAATCTGGGGAGTGGGGGGGGGGGGGGGTCTGTAAAAACGAAAAATTCTCTTGAATTCTGAGCGCTCGACCTTAGATGGTGCTGACCACGTATGCCCCCGCCCAATATTCATCCAGATCGCCGCCCTATGTATTGACGACGATGTCACCGTTTTAGCAACTCAGTGCGGTGTACTATGATTTGAAGTTACGGACAAGTTTGGGGCATGTAGGCCTATTTCTGGATGGGGTGAGCGTGATGGACAACTTGCGATATGAATGGCTGGTATGGAACTTTGCAGAATTGATTATGGAAGAATGAGGCTGTAGATTATGTGATTCCTTGTATCCTCTCGACCTCATCGGAATTTGCGTTAACCGATTTTTAAAAAAATATTAATTTTTTTTCTTCATAAACTTATAATTGCAGACATGCGCTACATATTTTCCAGTCTGGTTAAATGCAGCTCAAACACCACCTGGCAAGTGGCTCTTTTGGCCATCTGACGGGTCTTGAAATCCAAAAATTTACAGCTCCGCGCCAACCCTGATGGCGCTCCGCTCAGATTTTCTTCCTATACCAGTCATCCACCCCCTCCCCCAAGTCACACACAATTATCCTGAGAGTAATAAGAGCTGTGCTGATTTTCGTCAAGTACCCGAGGCATGGAGCACAAGCAACACGTTTTGCCCAATCGCAGCAACATCAGGCACGGCGCAGTCACCGAAACTAATGATATTTGAAATCGGCCTATGAAGTCAGCAAAGATTGTTAAACACACAATCGTTCGAATGTGAAAGCGGTTGGGGGTACTAATGAATGGTGCGAGCCGGCGCCAACTACAGAGTGGTATTACGCTGAACGTAGATGATATTGCTATAATACGGGGGGGGTCATGATCGTCGCATGTGTAACTATGACTATCGCTAGCGCTAGGGTAACGCGTCGATTTCTTCTCTGAACAGTTTTCAGAGTAACATACATCACGGTTGATTAGTGGGTATACCCATACTTAAGTTACCCCCCCCCCCCCAGTCCATCCAGCTCCCCGAAGTTACGCGACACTATTACTTCAGGCATTTAGAGCCTTTTGTTCGTGAAAAAAGTGACCCTTACCAGTTACCTTTGTCATGGGAATCGATATCTTTGCTCTGAGGAATAACGTGTGAAGTTTGTACACAGCGATGCACTCCACTTCGATGATCTCAGTTTGCGAATTATAATAGTCCGAAATATTTCATGTTTTCCATATCTGCACATTTTAATACTTTATATTATTACTAATACTATTATTTATTTTAATAAATGAGCAGATCCAGGGGGGGGGGGGAGACCGAGTGGTTCCAGTTGCTGTCATGATTATCGGGTGGGAAGGGGGATATGGAATGAGGAAGTAATAAGATGTGAATCACATGATCACTTATTACCCTCAATCTCACCACAGATGATTGAGAGAAACCAAACAAGATATAAACTCACTCGTAGCAATGGCCGAAAAATTTCCACCCCACCAGCATCACACCGGCCAAGTGATTTGATGTCGCTATCATCCGCATCAACCACGACTATGGCAGCCACGACAAGTAGAAGCAAATCTTCATGTTGCTGTATTTTTTCTCTTCGAGATGATTCTTCAAGCGACCTGAGATTCGTCTATCGGTTTATATCGAGAGTGTTTGGTTGTGTTGGGAATTCAGAATGGACTTCAGTCCGCCGTGCGCTCCTTTTATCCGTTCCCGTCATATTTGTTTTTTAAACAACAAGTTCAGAAAAGTGCGAGGGCGTAAGAAAGACAGTTTACGCGGCACGGACGTCAGTGATAAACTGCGGAAAAACATCTGAAAGTAACGACCGGATGTATTATAGACAGAACAATAACGTGGCGGGAATAACAAATTTTTTTTAGCCAACGCTGATGATCGCTAGCAGGCTATGCAGGAAGAGGTCTTCGTGAGCTAAGCTTAATCGTCAGAAGTGATTACAAAACAAAAAGGAAAACAATAGCCAAACTCAGTTATTTCAATTTGAGTGTATCGGCTGTCCAAGTTTTCTCCATCTAAGTAATATAGAGACCCTTTTTTGCACCAATTACCGTGGGGGGGGGGGGGTGAGAGGGCGGTGTCAGCGTCTCCTTGCATCAACCTGGGAAGAGCCGGATTAATAAGTTGCGGCTAACGGCAGTTTTTAACTGTATTCCCGGTCACATGGAAGCGGTTGAATCTTTTTTTTATCTTGAGATTGGTTGTACTTTCTATTTGGAATGCAGTTATATTGGTGAGCAAAATAGATGAATACTTGATGTGGATTGCCGATAAGACCTGTGCAACCCCGGGGATTGCCCTAGTTGGCAAAACGGAATGCGCCAGAACTATTATACCGGTCAGTGGCATGAATGCTGTGATCCGTTAATGTTATCACATAAACGTCTATCTACCGACGACAATGAATATCGGCGACAATTTTATCACCATATCGAATTGTGGGAAATCAGAGTCAATTGGCGACTTTTGTCAAAATATCCAACCCCCTCCCCCCTCCTCCACGTCCTCAGAACCGTGTCGGTGTAATATGGAACATGAAAACCTTCCAGCTATTAGCTCAGGTAATGCTGAGCGTAAGGATGAATCAAAGGTTGAATCAAATAAGGCACGTGGGCTATGAGATATTAATCACTTCCAATCACGCGAGACTTTTTTAAAGTCTCAGTGCTGAGACCTTGTTTTCAAGGCACGTGTGGGCCTAGCACAGAGGAAGCCACTGCCAATTAATGGACGTCAATCAATCAACATTTCAGGCACGTAACAGCACTATCATCAACATTTTGCCCAATGTTATTTCCTACTCAGCTGTTACAGAACTTTAGCATAAAGGAGTCCCAGCAACATTTACCTTTGTGTTTTACATTGCCATATTATCCGAAGCCAACGTGACTCAGCATGCGACAATCGCATTCCGTATCGCCACAAGCAACTAACCCCTCCCTGTGGTATAAATGTGCGTACAATTCTCCAGAGTGTTCGGGGTGGCGGGGGGGGGGGGGGGGGCTTGAGGATTTCAGCAGTGGCGTTATTGTTATCACGAGTTCACGATACACCCCATGCCTTCCCCACTCCCACTTCATCGGTAAAAAAACGTTATTCTCCATGTTTTCCAAGTTACCAATGAATAGGATGGGGATAGGGAAGTGGGGATATTCGGCTTCCCCTAAGCACGAAGAAGGCAAAGGAATGGCAGGAGAAATCCTGCCATTCGGTAATGCTAACAGTACGACGCGCGGTGATTCAATATTTTTTTCAAATGGAAAGCTAAGGCCACCGTACACAGCGAGATCCGTCCCCTACCCGACCGATACGAGACCAACTGGAAGCTTTCGTATCCTGGTCCGAGTCGGTTCTGGCCAGTTGGTTCGGCAAAGTTTTTGTTCCAGAACAGACTCTCATCACAGAGTGGTCATAAGTTATAATGTACCAAACATGTTAGAAATTGGTCCAGTGGTTTGTCCGAGTTGGCATGGTCTCGTCCTGGTCAGATCTGGCCAATGTGCGGGTAACACCAGACCCGACTCCGGCGAAACTTTCACAACCAATGTGGACGCGTTTGCAAATCGGTTGACCATCACTGGTTTTAAAGAGGCCACCCAGTGGTCTACGGACAACAAGGTCCAGTCAAGCCCCGGACATGCTTGTACTGAAGCGCCAATGCAGACTGAGAAGATAAGTCATTATGGAGCCCCGTTTGCTATGTCCCTCCTGCGCTAAACAGTGGGTGGTTTATGTGACATGCTATTTGGGCGACATATTCGCAATTCGAATATTAGAATGGCTCCGTTCTGACAGTCCTCTATTTGATCTTCAATTACTAGCTCAGTTCCTCCGTGATGTATAATACTTCACTTCTAGTGGTCGTTTCTGCCAATCGCATCGATGTGGATTCCGAATTACTTATTTGTCTTTTGCTTCCGTAATTATCAGCTTACTTGTATGTATATTACCGGTGTATTCCTGGAACAGGGGAAACACTTAACGAGATGTTTCCAGAATACTGCACTAAGGGATTCCTGTAAATTTTATGACACGTGGTATGCGTCATGCATATCTCTAAAAACATTCATAGAACAGCAGATAGAGAGCCCGGGTGAACAGTCCCCCCCCGGTCTTATGTCCTCCCCAGATGATAATAGTAACTCCATGGGTGCTTTTATGAATTTCGGCAACGGGTGCCACGTCGTCACTGATGCTTCTCACGACATTACTGTGAAGCAGGTGTTCTATCGCATTGGCCAGAGGCACCATGTGGAGGCGAACATAGGCGATATAATTTCCGATTGGGAATCTCGTATTGAATGAGAAGCTATGTTACTGGTCTGGTTAATCTGACGTAGCGGTCTCCATGACGTCACTCGTAGCTCTGGTGGAGGCATACCCTCGAAGCTCGATTATAAGGCTTAGGTGTAGCCCAGCCTATAGAAACGCTACGTGGAACGAAGACACGTACATAAGCCCTACAATCATGCGATGTGTGATTCGCTACACACATATCGAGGCATGACACCCACCCCGATGGTGGCGTTATAGCCCGGTCGTGGCGAGTGGTCATATGTTTTCAGAAGGGGTCTGAAATTGTTCCCTTTCTCTTTGGTTGCAGTGGCATATAGAGGTACGTAGTTTGATTGCCACCCCCCCACCCCATACACTTCTCACCGCCTTTGGTTGATACAGGCCCTTATGTTATTAGGATAAGTGCTGTACTGGCTAAAGGGCTAGGTAATTTAAGCGTACGATGTCACCCCCAAAATACCTCCACCCCAAATTTCCCCAGGTTCGTTATGTTAGCGTTAGAATTTCTGTTGGCCTCCTCCATGCAGGTGACCTCCACTACCTGCCAAAATCTTAGGAGCTTGGTGAATGACTGACTATGCTACTACTCACTTGCCCCCAGTACCCCCTCCCCCACCGGCAGTTCCCCCACTATCCTGCCAAGATACATTCGAAAATTTCTCCCTTCCTTCTTTGGTTGCAGTCCTAGTAGGGCAGTCATTCGGGACACCTGTCCCAGCAGCACCTTCTGTGAAAGTCTGATCCAGTCAGGTTACCATACATTACTAGTAGGGTAGGGTCAAAGAGATCACCAGATTAGTTCTCTCGACAACAAAACTTTCAATACAACATGGTCTGACATGTTTCGTGCCCAAGATACAGAAGAATGCCCTATGGTGACCTTCAATACGTTCCGGCACCAAAAACACAGGGTCCATCTTCACCCTATTTTGAAACTCACATACCTATATGACTTGAAAGCTACCTGCCTTCATTTGCTATCGTGCTGAAAAGCTTTGAACATTGCCCTGTCGTGACTTGAATGACCTTGAAACTAGCCCTACAACAATAGGGTTCATTCTCTCTATATGACAAACCAACGTGCTGTTTCCTGTTCGTTCGTTAGATTCGTGCTGACAGGGGTGACACTAAAGAGTAGCCAATAAACATTTCCATTTTCCTCATCATCCTCTCTAGATAAATCTAAAGCTGTATTTCCCGAGCTGACCGCAGGCGCGGTAAAAACATCGCTCACGCTATTTAAATTGAGCCGTTTCCACGATGCGAACGCGGCGCGGACGGGCGGACGCGGGCGGTCGCGGGCGGACACAGGCGCGTCTTCTCGAAACGATCATGTAGCGATTTTATCCGCGCCCGGGAGTGGCCGCGTGTATTTGCAATTTTTCTGGGAATTTTCCCTCATGATCACGGGAGCTAGTAGTAGTTTATTTGTACAGAGTTGAATAGCGTACAGCGAGATCAGTACTCAGCAAACACAGAAACATTGTTGAAACGCTAAGAAAATGTTTCGTCTAATGTTCCAGGAACTTCATTTTGTGGTGTAATAGGCATTTTTTGCAACGTTCCATTCGTAGTAACAATAGTATGACATTATCCAAACGTTGGAAACATGTTACGACCATTGAAAACGACATGAAAAGGTTTTTAACACTACATTTAACGTTACGTGAAAATATCTTCGAAAGCCCTTCTTAGAATGTTATGATAACGTTTCGTGTTCAACTGTTCAAGTGGTCGGGGGGGGGGGGGGGCTGAGGCGGGCTGATGTCGGGACCCAAGGGAAGTTCACTCTCATTTATAGTTTCACCCTCTATTTGCAAATAATGCAATATAGGTACCATCTCTGCAGCATTTGAACAACAACAGCTGTAAACGTCTACTGAATAGTGAGGGAATTGGTTTTCGTGTTGAAAATTCATTGGGGACAAGGGTCGAGGGGCGGGGGCTTCTCATCCCACCCTTTCCTCTGCGTACGCCACTGTACTCACTCGTGCATGTTTTGAGAGTGGCCTCAGAACAGATTGTAGTAACTACTACATGCCCATTCAGTATTTATTATCTCAAAATCGAATAAAAACATATTCAATGGTCGGCACAATCTGATTTCAGACAGATCCGGTTTTCTTATTGGAGATGGATGTTGTGAGTGAGGTAGTCAGGAGCCATGGCCATGGGCATACATGAGACTATCCCTGAAATTCACCCTCGTTGCCACACCTATTACCACTTTAATTCAGCAACGTATCAGAACCATGTACTCCCTTCGATTACCGCCCATACTTATAGGACAGATTTGCTTCTCATATAGTGTTCCACAAAGCGGAACACGGCGAACAGTCATTTTGGTTCTCTGTGGGTAGAGCAAGAAAACATCGTCCTGTAGCATTTTAAACTCGTTCTTTTAACAAACCCTGAAAAAAAGCCTACTATGTTCCTGTTACGTTTATAAGATTTAGTATTGTCTGATGTATGTTATATATGTTCTTTTTTAGTCTTGCAGGATGTTCTCGTTATAATTGTTTTGTTCCTGTTTGTTTGATCGGCTTGTATGTGTGGGTTTCAGCAAACCTGAATTTCCAGTCTCGGCAACATGACCGTTGTGCAGGCATCTACTGCGTTTTTCTCAATGCACGATTTAAGGAATAAAACTCCAACTGGGAGACTTTACATGCGAATAAACAGTCGAGACTATGATTTAGGTAAATAACGAACGAGGCGCAGCCGAGTCCGTTATTCAAGCTAAATTCAGAGTCGAGACTGCTCATGAGCCAGTAAAAGTCGACCTGCTGTAGGGTATTCCTATTCTAACAACCCACGAATCAGGAATTACCCAAAACATTAGAGATATCTATATCTATAGATCTATATCTTTGTATCGTTAAACACTAATATCGCTAGGGTAAACTATTGCGTTAGTTCGATCGAAGTGGAAGTTGCATTTCGCACCATACACAAAAGATTGCAGTGCGTGCTGTGCGTACGTTCACGGAGCGGCAATAAAAACCACGCGTGCCGAACTGGAGGGTTCGGCGGTGTGAAAGGCGTTCACCAATGCAACGAGCGACGCGTCGTTTCGCCCGTTTGTATTCCGTTGGAGGCGGCAGTGCGCCCTTTGAAGCGCGCGTCTACGGGAAGCCGGATCTGCGCGGGTAAACATAAACTCCCAAAAGCTCACGCAACCTAACATTTGCGTTTGAAAAGGATTGCGTTCACTTATGACCCAGCAAATCGAGCAAGGATTCGATTGTTGGTGACTCTGACACAGCTGCGTTGGTATTCCAAATTCTACAAACCAAAGCCATCGCGTTATTGCATATAAAGGATTCTGCATGGCTAATCCCAATCACGTAGCGGACTATTATTTTTTCAATAACAGGCAGCTGGTCAGGGCAACACAACAATCGAATACTTGCTCGATTTGCTGAGTTTTAAATAACGCAAATATTGTTTGAACGCGAATGTAAGGATGCGTGACCTTGGAATTTATGTTTACATCGGCGCAGATCCGGCTTTCAGTATCCGCGCTCTTCAAGGGGGTACTGCCGTAACGGAATCATAAACAAACGAGCAAACGACGCCTCGCTCGTTGCAGTGGAGAACGCCATGTTCACACGCCGCAAACCCGCCGGTTTGGCACTCGTTGGTTGTATTGCGTCTCACCGTGGAAGAACGCACAGCCCGCACTGCCAATCTTTTGTGTATGTACGCAAAGCAATTTACTTCGATTGAACCAACACAATGTTCCCCTAGCTGCTTATTACTGTTTAGAGATACAAATATATAGTCTAGAGATATAGATAATCTCTAATTTGTTGGATAATTCTTGATTTGCGGCCATGTACGAAAAACAACAGTGCATGGATCGTGCACATTAGGATGGAGGTTTACGTGATTGACGTATGGAACTTGACACTGCCGCGGAGGCGGGACAAAATAATTCTGAGATATGAGAAATTTAAGCGGAAACCTCTGAAAAATGACCACTTGTCTGCGACTGGCTTAATTCCGTTCGATCAAATGCTAAAAAAATGCAACACATTTTCCATGACAGTGATGTTCAAGCAAATTTTCAAGTTACGGGCAGCTTCCAACCCAATTGAAAGGTCCTCGATGGAATATCTCTAGGACATGGCTTGGTAGGGATGGAGACCAAGATGAAGAATGTAAGGATTAACATCGATCAGTTTTCGGAAATTTACTGTCAATTCAGTGATTGCAATTTGCCATAAGTCGCGGAGGTGCCGCTCTCTTGCATCTGGAGGGGGGGGGGGGGGGGGGGGGGGGTGTTTTTTGTGTTGTCTGTAAGAACTATTTTCTTGTACGGTACGCGTCAACTGATGGTGGCGCCGAACTGTAATGATAAACGTAGATCAGTTCTTTCAAGAGTGTTTCCTTGGGATATACCTTCCCGAAATTTATCGTCAAATTTTGGGGATGCTGCTTACTGCCATAGACTGGAGTACCGTTTTCCCGGCAATCTGGGGGTTTGTAAGGCTCGAAATGTCCTTGTACCTATACGAGACCATTAATGCTGGCCCAAATTGTAAGAATAAACATCAATTACGTTTGAAACGCAAATTTCGGAAATTATGCAAATTTCTGAAAATTATTGCCAATTTTAGAGACGTTGCTCACGCCATACAGCGCGGGAATTGCGTTTCCCTGCATCTGAGGGGTCTGTAAACGAAAATTTCCCTTGTAACCCTACTCGTCCACGATGTGGCGGCTGACCCGATTGTAAGGAATACACACGTTCAGTTCATTCATCACGTTTACTAGAATATGAATTTTGAAATTTATGGCCATTTAGGGACGTTGCCTTCTGCCATACGGTCCGGGAATGCGTTCCTTCAATCTGGGGTCTGTAAAACAACAAACTTCTTGTACCCAATAAACGCGTCAACACCCAACGGTGGCCCGAATTGTAATGAGTAAAAAACATTGATCAGTTTCCTTCAAGAATGTTTCTGAAATAAAAAAAATTTTCGGAATTTTATTGTAATTTTCGGGATGTTGCCTACTGCCAGAAGTACCGTTTCCTGCAATCTGGGGGGTCTGTGAAACTAACAATTCCCTTGTAACGCTACGCGCCAACCATGGTGGCGCTCCGTTAGATGGTGCTACCCCATATGTCCCGTTTTACCCCCCCTCCCCCCCCCTCCCCAATATGCAACACAGATCGCCGTCAGAATTATTATCAAGTGTAATTTGAAAGCAGACATTTCCAGCGTCATTGATCTAGTATAGGAACAAAAAATTTTTTGCCATCTACGGAAACCTCCAGAACTTTTCAATAGGGGACGATGGACCTCCCCTCCCTTATACGGGCCTCACTGACCTCGGTCCCTAATGGGGACCTGATTAACTTTTTCCCTTACACCCGAACCTGGATACTACGCCCGCTGTTCACTGTTATTTTGCTTTTGCTCATGGGTCGCCCTTGCCTCGCGCTGCTAATTACCAGATTAGGGTACCGTTACTGCGGGTACATCAGGGTGTTACTGTCTAAATCGGAATCACGCGATTCGCTATGAATAACTAAAACAAAATTATTAAAAATTGCAAAAGAAAAATCTGAAAAACGAAAATGACGAAAATGTAGGTTTTGTGTAGGGGGTAGGGTGGCTCAGTCACCCCCACATAAAAATCGTTCGCATGGGCCTGTCCCCCCCCCCCCTCACGGTAATTTGGAGCAAAAAGGGTCTCTATATTAATAGATGAAGAAAAATATACAGCCTATACACCTCAATTGGAAATAACTGAGTTGGCTATTTTTTTTTTCGTACATCACTTCTTGACATTCACTGAGCTCACAAAGACCTTCCTGGCATAGGCTCATAGCGAACATCACGGTTGGCTAAAAATGTTATTTACCGCCACGTTATTGTTCTGTCTATAATACATCCGGTCGTTACTTTCAGATTTGTTTTCCGCAGTTCTTATCACTGACTTCCGTGCCGCGTTAACAGCTGTCTTTTACGCCCTCGCAACTTCCTGAACTTGTTGTTTAAGAAAATATGACGGTGAAAGGATAAAAAGGAGCGCCACAGGGTGCTGAGCCCCTTACTTCTGAATTTCCAACACCAATCAACACTCTCGATATAACCGATCGAAGAAGCTCAGGTCGCTCGAAGAATCTCTCGAAGAGAAAATACAGCAACATGAAGATTTTGCTTCTACTAGTCTTTGCTGCCATAGTCGTGGTTGATGCGGATTATAGCGACTCATTTTTTTCACTTCCCGTGTGAAGCGGTTGATGAACTTCTTGACCATTGGCTACTCGTGAGTATATCTCTGTTTGGTTCTTTCAACATCTTTGGTGATGATTTGAGGGTACTAAGTGATCACGTGATTCACATCTTATTACTTTCTATCCTTTCCCCCCTCCACCCAAGATAATCATGACAGTTAACTGAAACAATCGGCATTTTCCCCCGGATCTTGCTAATAAGTCTGTAGAATTGCTAATGACAAAACATGAAATTATAATTCGCAACTGAGATTGAGCAACAGGAAAATGTTGTCTTCTTTAATCAAATTCATTAACATCTCCATACAGAAGAGAAAATGAAACCTTTCTGGGTTCTTACCTCGCTGTTGTTACAAATTTCACGTATTTTTGGAGCAATGGGACGAGAACGCAACAAAGCATATTGATCCCACGGCGCATTGGTAAGGTTAGCCAACTTTTTCACGAAATGACTCTAATTGCCAAGAGTAATAGTAGGGACATACCAAAACCACGTTCAGTGTTTACTCCCTATGTAGTTGGGCAGGTGATTAATACTCCATTTATTCCCATTCGAACGACAGGTGTTAAAATCTTTTGAAATAGGCGGTTTCAAATATCATTAGTTTTTGGTGACTTGCGCCCTTGCCATGGTTTGCTTCGTGGTAAACTGGTTGCTGTTCTGCCATGCCTCGTGGTACTTTACGAATCAGCACAGCTCTTTTATTATACTATCTAGCTCTTTTATTATACTATAACTATCAGTTAATTTGCTCGTTGACTTGGGGAAGGTATCTTGTTAGGACCTCTAATTGCCAAGAGGTAATAGTAGGAAATACCCAAAACCACGTTCAGTTTACTCCCTATGTAGTTGGGCAGGTGTAAATTAATACTCCATGTATTCCCATTCGAACGAGGTGTTAAAATCTTTTGAAATAGGCGGTTTCAAATATCATTCGTTTGGTGACTGCGCCCGCCATGGTTTGCTTCGATTGGGTAAACTGTGTTGCTGTTTGACATGCCTCGTGGTACTTTACGAATCAGCACAGCTCTTTTATTTTACATCTAGCTCTGGGGTATTATACTATACTATCAGTTAATTGTCGGGAATGGGGAAGGTATATGGTTAGGACCTCTAATTGCCAAGAGGTAATAGTAGGAAATACCCAAAACCACGTTCAGTTTACTCCCTATGTAGTTGGGCAGGTGCATTAATACGCCATGTATTCCCATTCGAACGAAGGTGTTAAAATCTTTTGAAATAGGCGGTTTCAAATATTCATTAGTTTTGGGACTGCGCCCTTGCCATGTTTGATTCGAGTGGGAAACTGTGTTGCTGTGCTGCCAGGCCTCGGGGTACTTTTACGAATCAGCCAAGCTCTTTTATTATACTATCAGATAATTTGCTGTGACTTGGGGAGGGGGTGGATGACTGGTAAGAATGATATCTAAGCGGAGCGCCATCATGGGTTGACCGCGGAGCGTAGTTGGAAATTTTGGGATTTCAAGACCTTCAGATGGCCAGAAAGAGCACTTGAGGTAGTTTTGAGGCATTTAAACCCGCCGTGGAAATAGGTATTCGCAGTTTGCAATTTCTAATTTAATGGAAAAAAAATTATAATTTTTTTTAAAAAAGGTAACGCATTCCGATGAGTCGATGGATACAAGGGAATTCACATCTACTAGCACCCTCTTCAATTAATTCCATCTGCCAAGTCCATACCATCCCTTTATATCGCAAGTTACACTCACGGTCACCTCATCCAGAAATAGCACTGCATGTCCCCAACGTGTCCGTAATTTTAAACTTAGTACACCGCACTGAGTTGCTAAAACTGACATCGTCGTCATTATATGGGGCGGCGATTTGTGATGAATATTGGGCGGGGGCATACGTGGTCAGTACCATCCCCCCCCCCCCTCAGATTGCAGGAAAATGACACTTCAAGCCATTTATGATAGTGAGCAACATCACTGAAAGTTCACAATAATTTCCGAAAACTTAAGAATTTTTTTTTCCTTACAATTCTTCCATACCGTACCTCTCAATTTTTAGAGGTTTCCCGCTGCGCATAGACCCTTCCATGTTGGGGGCAGGTTGGCAGCCATCTTGGCGAAAATTTGCTCAAATATCAAATTTTAGCAAATTATAAAGATATAGAGTCAGCTAGTAGAAAAAATATTGTCATTTTACAGATTTGTTCGGTTCGAAGTTTTGTTTTTTATGTTCTTATCCCGCCTCCGCGCTTTTATGAAGTGCCAAAAGGTCAATCATGTTAACGTTCATACCGATCGGTGCACGATTCCCTGCCCTGCTTTGTTGCATATAGCTTCATCAAGAGAGCAGCACGAAAGGCTGGAAGCCAGTCTGTTATAAACAGTGAAGATTAAAAGTAGACTAACTCTAGCCATTGGTGCGGTTAGGAAAATGTCCTGCTGGCTACCAGTATTGGTGGGGGCAACACGAATCTTGTCTCAAACCAAATTATCCCCATGGTATTTCCGTATTTTCACCGCACTTGTAGATGACACGTATGTAGAAAAGGCTATTGCCCAAATTTGACGAGTTAGTGTGCAGGCCCCCCAACTGTAATATGTAACGGGAAAACTATGGAACAGTGCGAAAATGTTTGCATTTTGGCCTCCTCAACACGAAACTTAAGCAATCTTATCAGAAATACGTATTAGGTCTTTGTGTTATGGCCGTACTGTACATTCCGATGCTACCCTCATTTCATTATTTTGTAAGATGCCATGCCTGGATCAGTGGGAGGGGCGGCGGTGATTTTACAAGGCCCATCCCCCAACATTCAAACATTGCCGTGGGGGTCAAAACCCTTCAGTGGCCGGAAAGGGCACTGCGGGTGTTTGAGCTGCATTCAACCTGCCTTTTTTGAGGGGGGGGGGGGATTACATAGGCCATCCCCCAACATCAAGTATTGGAGGGATATGGACCATCCCCGCGATTACGCCAATGGATAACACGGTGGAGAAGAAGCATGTTTGCACAAATCTGACGAAGTTTTGTGCATGGCCCTACTGTGTTATATATATATATATATATATATATATCTATATATATATATATATATTATATATATATATATATATTATATATATATATATATATATATATATAATATATATATATTATATATATATATATATAACGGAAGAAAAAGCCCGTGTTAAAATAATATAAATAGCGGCACAATCAGCGCGCGAGCGCGAATTTTTTGGCATGTTGGCCTCTTCAGCATAACATTTAAGCAATCTTATTGGAAATATGTGTCAGGTCTTTGTGTTATGGCCGTACTGTACCTATCGTTGCCCCCCCTCATCTTCATTTATTTACGGGAGATGCATTCCTGCACATTGGGGTATGATCACAATAGGCCATCCCACCCGAGAGCACATCCATAATCGGTGTGTGTAATCCCCCATCCTTCTCGCGATCTACGCCTATGTATGCTATTTATTACCCCTATAATTATTATATTGCGAGAAGTAGGTCCCAGTAACGTTAGATTTGTTCTGGCATGGGGGAGGGGAGAGTGCGAGGGTGAACTGGTCGCGGAGTACTATCTAAGCGGAGCGCCACCATTGGTTGGGCGGAAGCGTTCAAGATTTCGGAGTTTGAGACCTTCAGATGGACCGGAAAATGCACTTCAACCAGGCCTTGAGATGGCATCGCATGTCTTGAAATTGCTGAAAGTTCGATTTATGTGAAAAAAATTAATCTATAGAAATGTCAATACATATACGATGAGTCGAATGATACAAGGAGATCATATTTACTATGCACCTATTACCTTAATTTTATCGTAAGTTCCATACTAGCCCTTCATATGCCAAGTTACATTTGTCCATCAGCCCCATCCATAAAGAGGGTCCATGTCCCAAATTGTCCGTTAATTTGAAATCATAGTACACCCCAAAGAATTTCGTAAAACGAGGACATCGTTCGCCAGTAATTGTGGCGGCGGTTTTTGTGCTGAATATTGGTGAGAAGGGGAAGATACGTGAAATACGTCGTACGTGATGAGTATCAAACTGGTTGGCGGAGGGCAGTCAAGAAGATTTGTTATTTTACAGACACCAGATTGCAGGAAATGGCATATCCCAGCCTTATGTGGCAGCGAGCAGCATTACTGAAATTGAAAATTTATAAAATTGGGTCATTTTTCCAGATTCGTTTCCGTTCAAATTTTCCGTATAAATCTTCACCAGGTCCCAGGAATTGTTGTCACGGCCTCCGCGCCTATATATAGCTGAAACGTCAATCACGTCGACCTCCATGACTGATGTGTACGGGACGCACTGCCCTTGTTTCTCGTTGCATATAGCTCCCATCAGGAAACAGCACGCCGGGGCTGTGATAAACAAAAAGGATTAAGATGGAGATGAAATCTAGCTATTAGTTATGTGCAATGTTAGGAAAATGCCAGTTGGAATTCCAGCAGGTGGGAGGGAAAGGGGGGGGGGGGGGGATCATGAATGTGTCACAAACCAAATTCTCTGAGCCTTCGCATATGTTCACAGCACTTGTCTATGACACGTATGGGGCAAGAAGCATATTTCCCCCCAAAATCTGACGAAGTTATTGTACAGGGCCTACTGTATTTAATATGCAACGGAGGAAAATAGAAAACAGCGAGCGAAGCGCACAATGGTTTGCAGTTCGGCCTCTTGAAAATAAATGTAAGCAATCTTCTAGAAATATGTGTTAGGTCTTCTTGTTATGGCCTATACCTTCGTTGCTACCCAGTCAATGGTAATTGTTACATAGCTTCGATCTTTTGGGGGCATCCCAGCTCACCCGCGGCATTCAATTGGTTGCAAAATACAGAACCGATCTCCAGTTTATCTCTATTAATATGTCTGTGGATGTTCTCCACGTGGGAAGGGTTGCCGTTTTGCCAAACTCCACAAGTGCACAACCGGGAGAGGAGGAGGGGGGGGGGGGTTGTGACCAGTGACCACAGCCTATACGATGGCCGTATATATATTTTGAATGCCTCAGGAAGTCACACCAAAAACAAATTCAAAGCCCTCTTCAAGTTCCAAATTTAAAGGGTGTGCCTAAAGTAGCTGGACAATTGAAACCCTATTTTTCTGAACTAGTTCTGCACAATCATGTGAGGCGTCTAGAAGTGTTAGACATTAACCTGAAGGAGAGAGGTAGAAGTGCCTGATTTTTTCTCCAGAACTGTTCTTCACATGACATTGTTTGAGGAAAAAAATCGAAAGCCAAATCAGTACATATACTGTATTATAATTTGCAATTGTAATTCACACTGCTGAGAAATAGTATTAGAAATTGAGCTAGGAGATTCATGGTTGAAATGCATGGGCATCGCTAGCGTACTGTCGGAGAGCGATATGTTACCCACTCTTCTCATTACAATTTGTGTGGGAAACGAATGAATAGGATTAAATACAGAGTGACAAGCATCGGGGATGATTTTGGCTCAACTTCATGGTTCACTAAGCGATGCCTTCCTCAGCTGGGACTATGCAAACACCCAATAGTGGTATTAACTGCATAGAGTGACAGCACACAACAGGCATAGGCTTAACAAAGAATGGGTGTAATATGGAAAAGGTACACCACAGTCAGAAGACCTGGCTATGCATAGTGAAACCAGAAGCATTCCAATCTAGATCTTGGCTAACGGACCACCTGACAGACATCAGTATTAGCATAAACATGTCTATATACCATAAACCTTATGATGCACGTGTTGCGATAGTTGGTCTGGAATAACTTTACAAAACCAGGAACCAGTGTTAGTAAATTGTGGAACATTGGATCTGCTCTCTTGTAAAGCAGGCCCAGCCGACATGCTGGTCCTGGAGCAGTTCACTGATTAGTTCTTTCGGATGGGGCCGTTAAATGGCGGATCCCGGGAGCAGGCTCGATGGATTACACCAATGTCTCGATTCTCTGAGCACTAGGAGAATAGTCGAGAAGAGAAGCCGGAGCATCCACGATCAATCTGGCCAAGGCTCATAGATGAACCTTAATTGGCTTTCGGAACCGGTAGAAATAAAATCTAAAAATTTTACGACCGACCGGGATTCGAAACCCTGCTCTCCCGGATGATAAGCCAGCGACTTAATAAACTGTCTAAACACTCAATCAACCGGATAGATGCTGGGCACCCATCAGTCCATGTACCCAACATCTTAACCTCAGTTTTCCCTCACTTGGCCAGGCACAGATGTGCAGGTGGCAGTTCACCACTAAGCAGTTCCGGGTATGTCGAGATTTTCCCATAGTGACAATTAATGTGGCTTCTAATTCCTTTGCCGGAGTAGAATTGTCTATCAGACATATGACTGTCCGTGTGTAGATGTTTCTTGTGAACACGATGAGTTTGACCCAAACAATTTCGAGAAGAATGCATGGAGCTCAAAACTAGGGCTAATAGTAAGCACCTTTAGAGCTGCGGGACAAAACTTACGGCAGGAACAGAATTAGGACAAACAACAAGTTTAGGGAGTATAGCTTAGTTAGTATGAAATGGTCAGACGACCTGAAACCACAACAACCCGAGGAGAAAAACAACAGAAACTCAAGGGAATTCTCCCACAATCCTGGAAAAACAAGTCAAGACTTTATCGAAGGCATTGACACTCTAGGAATAACCAGCTTCTTCAGGGAGGATGTTCCACTCAGTAATCACTCTTTGCGAGAAGAAATACCTCCGAATGTCTAATATGCAACGTTTTCCAAGAAGCTTGAGAAAACGGTACAGTAGTAGTATAACTCAGAAAATTCAAGAAAAGGCAAAGAGGTCATCGAAGCCTAGAGAATTTGGAAGCGTGAATAAAAACTCCCCCCCCCCCCCGAATTCGCCTCAGCTCCCTTAGTCCAAGATGCGTTCATCTTTTCTAGATTCTCAAATAGGCAATTCTCGCAGACAGTGAATTAATCTCGTTGCCCTCCTTTGGAATGTTCTCAATTAGTAGCTTATCTTCTGCTTCTGCGAAATAAGGATTAAACAAAACACACTGCAAGGAATATCTAGTAAGTCTTACCAACAGTTGAAAACAATCTGAAACATGTCTGTCACGAAAAACTGAAATCACGTTCAATCAGCCGATAATCCAATGACCTTTCCCGGTAGTCTCCGCACAATGCTTGGAAGGTTCCCCAATGTAGAGTGGAAATAAACACCAATATCTTTTTCAGAATTTACCACCATTTATTTCTTTACCATTTAACAAAATACCGCGTTGGCGTTATGATAAACCGACCATGATCACTTCGCCTTTATCATCGTTCAAGAATTGTTGCCACTCGGAGACCATTTGAAGATTCGGTCTTAATCCCTTTGAACATCGCCCGCAACTCATCATTCTAAGTCACGTCCCGATACAACTGTGTCGTCCGCAAATTTTGTAACACTAGAAGCACAGGGAATCTCGAGATCGTTGATATAAGCTAAAAAGAGTAACCGACCAAGAATCGGCCCTTGCCCTCACTGATGAACCAGTATAAAACGCCCATCATTGCGTATATAGGGACA
Source organism: Sclerodactyla briareus (assembly GCA_026419785.1). Taxonomy (NCBI): domain Eukaryota; kingdom Metazoa; phylum Echinodermata; class Holothuroidea; order Dendrochirotida; family Sclerodactylidae; genus Sclerodactyla; species Sclerodactyla briareus. Next base: position 19,352 of record JAODTK010004409.1, on the reverse strand, counting down.
CTTGTGACTTGAATGCTTTTCCAATTTCTACAGGCAACGCCTGAAAAGAAATTCACAATTTAGAAGAGCTACGAATGACTTTCAATTTTCCCCATAGATTGTTCTATACCTTTATACAGAGGATTTTTTTTTTTTCATTATACTTGTGTTCAGTTGGACGCCAACTACAGAATCGATTATATTGCGCTACATAGAGGACACAAGGAAAAACATAAAAAGGTCAGTCGGAAAACCGGAGTTCATAAGACGTCCGTATGGAGGTAGCGATTTGAAGTTCGTGCATGTGTATTACGCAGATCGGACAGGCATCATCATGCAATAATGAATATGTTATACTGCCACAATCCTGCGATATTCTTGGTACACAGTGAAATCACTTTAACAAAATGGGGGGGGGGTTGTTGTAGTGGGTAGTAGGTGTTGATGGTTGCTTCTTTGAGGAGAGAGACAGTAGTCTGGCCGGAATGGTAGGGTATAACACAATAGGTCAATGGAATTCATAGTGATTTCCCTCCCTGTGTGTTCAACTGGATCAATAACAATAATATAATAATTATATATATAAACCTATTAAGCGCTAAATCTACAAAGTATTCGAAAGCGCTGTACAACCCTAATGAAAAGCCAACTTGAAAAAAATGAGGTATTCAAAATGGGACTGGAACTGGCCAAGAGTTGGGGAATTTCTGATGGTGATGGGCAGACAGTTCCAGAGCTTGGGCCGATGATGGAAAGGCGCCATCGCCATAGGTCTGCCGTTTCAGTTTGTTCTTGGAACAGAAGAGTAAGTGCATAATAATCAGGGGCGGCGCACAGGGGCAAGGGCGGTTGCCCCCCCATATGGGTTTGGAGCCGAAAAACTAAAATCGTTTGAACGATGTTTTTAACGCACTTATTTTCGTAGGGGAGGCGGGTTTGGTGAGGGTTCTAATATGTTACGGTACTACTACTGATATCAAGTTTGTCGGATCGAACACATCTTCGTAGATGGGGAGGGGGGGGGGGGAGGGAGGCACGTTCCACAATCAAATCCTAGTGGAAAAAAAAATTGTGGTGTAGTATTTAACTCTTGGTGTACAATGACAACCCAATTTTTTCGCGCTCTTCGCGCGCTGGCTGTGTTTCTTCATCAGTTTTCATTTGTCCGATGATTCCCACGCATGGATCTAACGTACCAAAAATCAAGTTCGCGGATTCAAACAAACTCCGCAGATGGGGGGCCCCGTTCCCCCAATAAAATCCTTGTTATTAGGTAAATGAGAAACCCCAACTCTTCGCGCGCGGCGTCACGCGCGCCGCTTGTTTTCGTTTCGTCGTCAATTTTCATTTGATCCGATTTTATGCCACGCAGCAACTTATGTATCAAACCTGAATTTCGGCAGGTTCGAAACAAATCTCGTAGATGGGAGAGGGGGGGGGGGCATGTTCCTCCAAAGCCCCAAATGAACAAAGTTGTTGTGGTGATATTTTTAACAACACTTAAGTAATAAACAAACTCAAAACTTTTGCGTCGCGCTCCGCGCGCGTGGGTTGTGTTTTCCACCAGAAATTCAGTTGAATCAGATTATATCGCCAATGGTTATTCTACTTGCACCGAAAATCGAGTTTGGTCGGATTCGAATCAAACCTTCAAGATGGGGAGGGTCACGTCCCCAAAAATCACCGTTTTCGTAGATGGGGGGGGGGGGGATGTTCACCGCAATCCCCAAATGAACCATGTTGTGGTGATAGTTTTTAACACTATGTAAATCACCGATCAAAAATTTTCGGCGCGCTTTCGGCGCTTGTGTGATGGTGTTTTCTACAGCAATTTTCATTTCATCAGAGTATAATGCCCCATGCATGAAACTACTTGTACCCAAAATCAAGTTTATCGGATTCGAACATATCTTCAAAGATGGGGGAGCACGTTCCGTGCCCCCAATCAAAAATCAATCCTTGTTAAAAAAATAAAAAATGTTCTGATGATAGTTTTTTTAACACTTATGTAAGTAAAAAAAGGTTCAAAAGAAAAAAAAAACATTCCTGCGCGCTCGCACGCGGAGCCTGTTGTTGTTCTTTGTCAATTTTCATTTGACTCGCGATTGTATGACACGCATATATCTAATTGTACCGTTGGGGCTGTCGACTTCAGAGTGCGGTCGTGCATCAGTATTCGGCTGGGGGACGCTTCCTGCCACCCCCATTCCTGCATATTTACTCCAGCGGTAGTTTAGTCCACATCGGCAGTATCAAATTCGTACAATCTTACGCCTGCGCATAGGCGCACTGTAACTGAAGGCCTTCGTTCACGATCAAGTTTTTTTTTGTAAATGCTATCAGTTTATGACTGCTAGCGGTCGATGCTGGTCGTCGGTAACTGTCCCTCGCCATCATAAAGTGAGGAAAATTTTTAATAAAAATACCCATTATACAAAATGACAGGACAGAAAAAGCCAACTTGAAGATAGTTTCAGTGTCGATGAAACGGCCCAGAGAGGCGACCTCCTGTCATTCTGGGAGCTTCAGACGGCCAAAATTTTCTGGTACGCCCGGCGCCAACCTGTTGATAGTCAATCATCAGTTTCGCGCCCCCCCCCCCCCATTGTAAAACCTGGCGGCCGCCCCTGAAGTTGCATTGCCAGTAACGCATGGTATATCGTGGTATTTTACCCAAATGAAAAGTAGAGTGATGTAGCCATACTGATGGTGCTGCATTTATACACAATAAGGCAATATTTTGAACTTGATTCGACTCAACAGGCAACAGTGCAAAGAAGGACGATGCCCAACATAGATATCGTACAGAGTGGGTTGAACCAGTAAATATAGTTTAGCATGCCCCACGATATATTCTCTGTTGCAGCCATTCCCGTAGTTGTCGCTTGATCTCTGATGCAAAAAGAAGAAGAAAGCATATTCATGCATATGCTGATGCCTACCAGAGTAAAACTAACACAACACCTACCGTACGAAACCTGATGTATACACGGGAACGAAACAATTTGACAGCTTGTGCTGTCACCTCGCTGCTAAGTAGTATAATGTCTTTCGCTTTTTCGATGTTTGATAGCTTCGTTGACGCCACAATGTCCTGGGACGAGGCGCGAAGTTTCTGCTGGATCGGTGGGGGTAATCTGGCGACTGTGGAAGTCCAAGAGAGGATGATGCTCTCATGGTTGGTTACTGGACATCACAAAGGCTGATGTGATTATTGTCACGGGTGGTCGGTGTTCGAAGGGGCCTTTTACGTCGCAAAAATTGCGGTCTTCATCTTCATTAATTAACCAGTTAACAAGAGACATTACTTATTTCACTGCTACGAGACAGACTCAATGCCGAAATTAGAATTATCATCTATCTCTAGATGAAGGGAAGATGAAACTGAATGCTGAGGGGAAGGGAGAGGGAAGGGTGGGCTTCAGTAGGACCGATTGAAGACATTGCAGAAGGACGGGAATCAGGCATGACAAATGTTACCCATGGGCGGCCGCTGACAGGGAGATGTCGATTTATGGTCGGCTAAGTTGTTTTCTTCAGAATAATGCCCACCCTAAAGCAAAGTTATTGAAGTGAGCACCTTTTTTCTAATACAACCTAAAACTGTCTCCCTCGTTACGTGGATCGTGGTTTTAAGTCTAAACACAACAGCCTGGGAACTGAAAAAGAACGATTTGAAATAATCACAGGAAAGATGTATTATATGCTTACTACGACGGGAACGAGTAGCAGTGCTTAGCTGGAACGGTCACGTGGTGTATGAGACAGCGCCGGATTCTTAGCAGGGTCTTCATGCATTTTCGAAACGAGGAAAAAATTGTAGCAGTGTCATGGTAAAAAACGATGAATAGACGAAGTCGTACAACGGTTAGATGCATGCGTGAGAAGAACGATTTCGATTAGATAATAAATTGTGAGGTAATCAAATGGCTTCCTGATCCTAGTTTCCGAGAATGCATTATGAGTATGTACAACACAGCTACGCCCCACACCCCCCCGCCCGTGAATAAGGTTGATGGCAATATTCTATGATATAATGAGCGCATCACTGTGATATACTGGCGAGGGGAAAGTACCAACCCGTAAAAATGTTGAGACTTGGCATCCACATTACGAAATTGTCCTTGCAACTATGGTCAGTGAAATAGCGATCAAATACCACTACACATTTACCTTACCGTCACTCTTCCATTGTTTTAACAGGAAATCTGGATTGGCTATACGGACCCAAACGCAAAGAAAGGCGATGGGAGTGGGCAGACATATGGTTCCCGCACATCATTACAACTGGAGATACGGGCAGCCGGACAACCATTTTCGAGGGAAACAGACCGCGCCGTAATGATGCCGAGAAGGATGGGTGGGATGATGAAAACAGGTAGTCGAAAAGAATCCTTCCTTTGCGCGAAGCCTCTGTAGATGCCTGTCGAACCTATTCGATGAGTTTAGTCCCACGGACCACACACCTTATGTGAGTCTGTCGAATGTGAACAGTGATAGAAAAAAGAAAAACGAAATATGTTGATACGTGATTCCGAGCAGAGGAAATCCGTATTAGTATTGAGTGATAGTAGCGCAATATATAAATCGATTCATACAGAACAGCCTACTCAGTAATTGCCACAAATTGAACTCCGAACCGTACCCCTCGCTTTGCAAGCGCGTCGACCCCCCCCTCCCTTCTATGTGCATGGACATTGAATAACTAGAGATGGTGACAGTCATCCCAGAGAATATCCCAGTGACTATAAAGTCATATAAGTCCAACATGTCTCATGGACAACATTCATGAAATGATCTACCACAAAAACTATCGTGGGAATCAGTCTAACCTGCTGCAATGGACCCCCACTCAAGAACCAAAATTAGGTTGTAGTCAACACAGGGAATCTAGCGGAAAAAAAAAACAAAAAAAAACGCGGGAACAGTCAAACTACGTGGACTAGCCAATAAAAGTAGGGCATTTAGTTTCTCATAACGTTCATTATTTCTATGAATTTGGGGTTTCCGAATCAATGTGGCCTATTCACTTCTACATTCATAACGTCATATTCAGTGACGTCGCCAGATGTTTCTGTTTGGGGATCCACTTACTGACACTCTTCATCCACTACTGATACTCTTCATGGCCAAGGCTCATACGAACTCCAGGGATCTGTACCCTTCTCCGCATGAATGTTACTCGCCTGATCAGTATCGTCTCGCCACTCTCCTACGGCGGCGCTCCCTCGTCATGGCAACCGGAACCTATACCCTCGTAGAATCAAAACTGGATATTTTCTTCCACTAACGCTCCTTCTACTCCGATAACGTCAACCCTAATCACGCCCTCTAAGTTGATTTTTGCACGACGCCGCTGATTCATACCTAACAAGAAAAAAAATACATCTTCTGAGCCGCGGAGGTCTTCACATAAAGGTGAATTAATCCTAATATCGTGCGAGAACGGTTACAAGTTCATCGTATGAATATAAAAATGTTCATTCAGTGGAGTTTTAACAGAGTCCCTCATCTAAAGATTAAAACAAGCTAAATTATCCTATTTGTCAATTCGCATTCAGTGTGGCGATTTTTCCCTCTACGATATAATTTCATGTCGTAGAATAGTAGATAGAATCTAAGCAATGCTAAGTTGAGGGCGGAGGGAGATCGGAAATGACCATGTGTATTGCATTACTATATATATAACGAGCGGTCTTTGGCGTACGTAGTAGTATTGTGGATACCGTTCAAACGTGATCCAACGATCACAGGCCCTTTTTGCCTATAGGTTATGTGAAATGCTATTGTAAACAGGATATTGTGGACACCGTTCAAACGTGATTCAACGAGGGGAACATTGCTGAAATCCAATTGTCAATTCTCGTGAAAGTGCAAGGGAATGAACTATGATACTGAATGAATTTTCAAATGGCCTACTATTCCGAACTCTTATAACAGTATGGTTGTTTAGGTGGTGGTATTGGTGTTGGGATAAGCGTTAAGAGTAAATAACAATTACCAGATCATGGGAAATATACAGCAATGGAGCTCTTATAATTTATTTTCGTCTCAAAATATGTCCTACTTACTTGATGCCCTACAGCCACAGAACTGGTGGCATCGGACGCAACAACAGATCTTAATCCAATTATCACGAATATCATCGACTGGATACCTGAAGACATTCATTCATTCATAACGCTCAAAGGTGAACTACTTCATTCGGAGTTTTCAGAGAAAGCAGGTTTTGACGCTGAGTTACTGTCCACGACCGGAGCTTTATCGACCTCCAGATTGTGAGCTTGTCTCTGACAACAAGAACTTGAAAGCGGTTGTTTGTGACCTGTTATTCAATAAACTTCGTTGATATGAAGATTTATGAGCGAATCCGGTGATCCACTAGAGGAGCTCTCTCTATGATTTAGGGGCGGAAGAATAGCAGAGTGCACATGTCGTTTGCAAGCAAAATTCCGGGTTCGATGCCAGCCGCACCGATACATTTTCTCTGCAGTGCGATTGGCGAGGTCTGTCTTTCACTTCATGTTCCCCTGTAATGCAGTGGATGCAGTGGATGTCCTGGGGTATGATGGGTTGTGACGGGTATCGCATAGTCTCGCTGTGAGCAGTAACATTGTACCGTGACATTCCGCTCCTCGGTCCCGAGAAAAGGATGGCCTGAGAGTTCTTTCGGACGAGGTCGTAAAAATGGCGGCCCGGGAGCAGGGTGGGACTGGTACATCCCTGCACTAGATGTCATCTGAGCATTAGTCGGAAAGAGGCGAGTTATCGCCGGTGCTCTCATCACGATAAATACGGCCAAAAAATTCCGAGATTGACCTTATACTTTGCTTCCCTGAACCCGAGAATTCAAATCAAATTCAAATCAGATCAGGGATCTCAGCATTCTTATAGACTGTGACATCTAATTGTCGTCCCAATCTTCTTGCACCGACGATTGCGGACTGCCTCCATTCCACACAAATAGCCGGTCGCGTCCCTTCACAGAGATTGGTGTATTTCTTATTCCCTACTCGCAGGCCAAACTGGAAAAAGGCTTTCCTAATTGCGCCTATTTATATGCACCGGACGGAACGGAACGATCCACTGCATAAATGATCAACCAAGAAAGCAAAAGGTGCGTCCATCGTCATGCCTCCTCAATCGTATGAAAAAAACGGGAGGGACAGGAATGAGTTTCACACTCCAACTGACACTATTGGGTACCAAAAGTGCCCAAAACACAAAAAACATGAATAAGTGAAGTAAAGGTAAAAAAAAAATACAATAGGGAGAAAAAACGGGCCGGATGAGTCCTAAGCTAATGACAACCCAACCCTGAGCTAATTTTGTACGGACTCCTGATTCCCGAAATAACGATTTTTGGCTGGATCGAAGATTTTCCTCAGTCTGGAATTTCAAGGGCGCAGCCACTATCTGAAAGTTGAAGGTCCAAGAGCATCTGGGGGGAGGCCGGGGAGGTCCGAAGCAATGTGGGAAACACTTTGTGTTGTGAAAAATCATCAGGTATAGAGCCTTTCCAAAAAGTTAGGGGTCTTGCCCCCGGGATCCACTAGTGGATGACCCATTGTGGTAATTCAGTCAGCATCGGTAGCACCTCACGACCTTTTGATATGAAACCAGCCGCGGAGCAGTCTCCACGGATGCAAGTGAGGCGTGGTAACTTTTTTCCAATTTTTTTTAAATCAGTTAAGTTAGTTTAGTGTAGTGAATAAGGAGTCAGGAAGGAACATAATCTCAAAAACGACCCCGACGCAAGCCACAACAACCCCAGGGAAAGAAAAATGAACCAAAACTCGAACTAAATAATACGCACTTGATTCCTGAAAAATAAATCACGGGAATGTTATTGAATGCATTCACAATCTTAGAGCAAACAACATTTCAGGAAGACAATTTCAATCAGATCACTCTCTGCGAGAAGAAATATTGACGAATGCCTTCTGCAGCGCTTGCCACGAAGCGGAGGACAGTGGCTTCTATTTGCAGTAACATTGGAAACATTCCCAAAGAAGTAGGGGAGGGACAGGCCATCGAAGAGTCCATGGACAATTTTGACGACCGGAATCAAGTCAACCCGAATTCGCCTCAGCTCCATGTAGTTAGACCGAGACGCTTATCTTTCTCGTAAGATAAAGGTTTTTCAGACATGTTGAATCTTTAGGTGCCCTACGCTGACGTTCTCAATTACTGCGTGCTTTGCAAAGTATTGGATCCACATTGTACAGAATAATCTAGGTGAGGGTTCACCAGTTGCTTAAACGCCTGACAACAATATCATTATCAAGGAAACTGAAGAGGACAATTAATAATGCCAAGAATCCAATTACCTCTTCTAGCAGCTTCGGCACATGCTTGGAAGGTTTCAAAGAAGAATCAAAACAAACCAAAGATCTTTTTCTGAAATACCTCCTGAATATTGCGGAATTCAAACGGAAGGAAGCGTTTTTGCGATTGTGACAAACCAACATGCATAACTGTGCACTTGTCGACATTGAAAACATTTGCAAGTCGGAAAACCATTTGGAAATTATATCAGATCCTTGAACACTAGCCCGTATCATAATTCGACACCGACCGCCCGATACATTAGTATCGTCTGGCGAAATTCTTAACCCTTGAATCAACAGAACTTCAAGACGTCAATATACGCCAGAAACACAGGAGCGGCCCCCCCAGAACGATCCCTGGGGAAAACACACTAGTGACCTTTTGCCTAAAGAAGACGACCGCCCCTTAATGACAATCCGTAGACTATTTGAAGCCACTCACGCATCCACGTGAGGACATTCCCCTCAATACCAAAGTCTCCAACTTGAGAAGAGACGCCGAGGAACCTTGTCAAAAAGCTTCTGAAAAAGTACAGAGAAAATTATATCAACCGGCATTGCCGGTGAACAGAACATGTAACATCTTCAATAAATTCCAAGAGAGGAGTAAACACGAACGATTCTTCCTAAACCCATGCTGAGAACCCCAAATCAGACTATGCTCATTGAAATAATCAACCATAGGATCCCGAATGATTGATTCCATTACCTTGCAGACACACTAGTAAGACTGATGGCGTAATTACAAGGAAGAGACCGTTTACCTACCTTTCTTCTTGAAAATAGAGTAAACCTTTGCTCTCCTCCAATCTCCGGAACATACCTTCTTGTCAGATCTTATTTGAAATCATAGCTAGTGGAACGGACAAACTCGTCTGCAAAGGATTTTATAAGAAGGTAAACTTCCGTCATGACCAGAGCTTATCACTTTTTATCTTTCTGCATTTTCTCCTTTACTAAACCAGACGAACCACCATATTACCAATACTCTGTCGGAGAACCCCGACAACTAGGTCCACCAAAATTATCCAATTCTCATAGTAAAACAGACGAAAGTAATTATTAAAACCTTAAGCCATCTCCGGGCTATCGCTGACTGTATTACCCAGTTGGAATCTTATCAAAGTACACTGCTGTCCCCTTGACTTTCTGCTCCCCCCTCACATAAGAGAAAAATTCACGAGGATTCTCCTTGATAGAGGTAATCTGCCTCTCGAAATCAAGTTTTACACCAGAAACTAAACGCTGGACAAGCTTTTTGCTGAACTTTGAATAGTGCTCTAGATCAACAACCGACCCAAAACGATAAATCGCCATAAGTTCGCTTACGTTTGAGTCCAGAACAACTTCCCTTTTCATCCATCCAAAAGGCCTCTTGTTCTTACTGCGACGTTTTTTCCTCCAAGGAACTAACTTTCATAACCTCGTTAACCTTTTTCAATGAAACCATTCCAAGAGTCACGAGCAATTCGTATTTTTTAACAATTTATTGACAATCTACTTTGCAAAAAATCTGGAAATGCCATCCACAACCATCGCCTGCGCGAAACAGGAACAAGCTCTACACTCTGTGGATATTGGAACGAGAACAAACCCATTGAAAGCTCAATATCGTGATCGATTGCAACCGAGCTTACCCAAGCTCTCTACAGATCACAGACTCTGGTCCCTGCTCAAAACTAAATCCAAAATTTATGTTTCCTGGAAGAAAAATGTACATTCTGAAGAAAGGAAACAATCCTTGCTTGACATTGAAAAAGCCAGATCCCTGACTGCCACTACTACCATTACACCAAGAAATATCTGGATAATTTGAAATCACCCATAATATTTGTACTCTTCTCAGAAACTTCGAAAAGCAGGTCGGAAAGAAGAGTTGTTCTTCAGAGCTATTTGGAGAACGTTAGCATCAAGCCAACTAATAACGAACTGGGAATACCAGATGATTTAGACGGAATTTCACACCAAACCGGGTTTGATCAAAACTTAACCAAGATCGCCTTCTCAAAACTATTCAATTCATACCTCACAATACAAACAAAACCTCCCCCCCCAACCCACCAATGCCCACGGAGAGTATATGTCCGATCCTGCCTATAAACAACAAAACCAGGAAGGTGACTTCGCTGTTGAAATATCACTGTTCACCACGACTCTGTAATACCAAGACGGTCCGCTTGCGTTCCTGACTAAATCGCACTCTCCCACTTTCTTATACTTTGAACATTAGCCAGAAAAAAGACCGCTGGCTAACATATCTATCGCAACTGTTGACCTCGCCAGAACTCCCACTGCGATGCTTACTATTTCACAACTGCCAGTAAGCCTCGGACAAACGAAACCCCGCGCCCCCCAAATTTAGTTTGACCAACTTGCCTAACAGTGAAAGCCCCCTCACGCATTAAGGTGAAGACCAATCCTTAGGCGAAAAGATCCCTCCTTCCCCCAGAACACTAAACATCCAAAACGGAACGCCTCTCCCCAGCACACTCTAAAATTTAACCACCTTTTAGACCCCCTTATCGGTCCTACAGCAAGCGACCGTCACACCTAGGTAGAATGCCACAAATCGCGACTTTCGCCCTAGTGGACTTCAGCATGCACAACAGTTCACGGAATCGTGATCTAGATGTCCTGACTGTCACCACGGAGATTATTAGTGCCTAATCTCGACAACCACCACTCGCATCCCCCACATTCCTGTTTACCCTCGCACTAATTTCCTCTACCCTAGCTCCCGGAAACACACGCGCGTACGCTCATCTTATCCACGCGACTAAATACCCTGTCCACATACCGGACAATCTAATCCCCCACCAGCAAACACTTCCCTTAACCTATCCCTCCCCAAGTAATGGTCTTGAACAAACTGAGAAGCCGGAAAGGACATTTGACGAGTTCCCTGAACTGTGAGCTCTTTTAGGATTTCATGGATTCAATATCTAAGTACGCAGATACCAACAACGTGAACTTAGTTGACCTCTCAGCTAGTTGGGCCAGGGGGTTCCCAACCTCATATAGGGGGTTACACTAGCCACCACATTGCAATGTCTATATATTCGAAACACCCACAAAGGGTAAGTTTTTTTTCCTCCCCTGTTCACATACGAACGTTAATTTCTGTACAATCGTATCACTTTTTCTTTGTTCTGGAAATTACGCTAATCACACGCCCTACCGAAAATGTTTTTACTGATAATGTTCTAATGCTAATTCGTCCACTTCGGTGTAAATATTGACTGAATAAAAAATTATTTTCTCTGTAAGTTCATTTTCTTATACTTGGCTTCCTGAACCGTAGAAATCAAATCAAATCAAACTCTGGGGCTCCGAGAAACCATGCCTCTTGGCAATAATCGACACCAAGCTCTCGTTATCGGTGTAAACGATTACGTTTTCACACTCCGCGATGTAAAATCACTTGAGCTAACCCCTAATCAGAACAGCCTCGTGCCTCTTCTCTCTCTGGCTGCCCTCTGTTCTGTGTTCCCCACGAGTCACCGCCTATGCCCCACAGCCACAATCACTTGCTCAATAAACCCCAAACTTGTGGTATGACATGTTAACGAACCGTTCACTCAACCTGCTCAGTTCAGAGTTCTCAGAAGAACCCCTATTTCTCCTACCCCACTTTTGATTGGGACGGAGGTATACCGATCTGGGGCTGACGGGGATCTCTGTAACTCATATGCAAACCCTCGCTACCCCTGAATCTATAGGTCCGAAGCACTACCCTGGGGGGCACAATAGTCGCAGTGTTCACTAGTTGAACTAAATAATTTATGCGGATACTCTGGAAATGCCCACAGAGAGCGTCTCGCTGGCATTTGAGGGGGGGGGGTGCCTGTTTCGGATATGTACTACATTGTTTTGCGCGGATGCGTACGTAGGCTTTTTTTTAAATTCTAAGACTCTTTCGGATGGCCGGAGGCACTTGCCGGAAGTTTTTGAGCTGCATTCACAAGGCTTTTAAAAATGTATCGCGTCCGCAATTTCCACTTTGATGAGAAAAATCATCTATAGAATGTAATACATATCCGCTGAGTGGAGATGATCAGAGGGTCATATTTACTATGCATCCTCTTCCATTCATTCCATCTTGCCACTTCCATACTATAGCCCTTGATATCGAAAGTTCAATTGTGCCATCAGCCCATCCAGAATAGGCCACATATCCAAAACTCTTCCGGTATTTCCAATCATATTCACCGATTTTCTAAAACTCACTATTCTCTAAAACATCGTCGTCAATATCTGAGCGGTCATTTTTTATTCCTTGTCGATAGGGCAAAATTCAGAAAGCTTTGTCACACTAATCTAACAACCATTATCAAGTTCACTTAGGTTGGGGTTGCGCGTATGGTGGAGGATGAACCCGTTGTTTTCTGGTTTGGTCAGGTCATTTAAGGTCACCAGGGATCATCTTTATATATCTTGTGCAACAACAACATTTTAGAGGTGATATCGTAATGAAAGTTTTGTTCGTCTGGGAGAATTACATCTGGTGACCCACTTTAAACTTCATTTTGACCTTGTGACCTCGTTTGACCTTTGACTTTTTAACCTTGTGACATTGAGTGTATTTTTTGTGATGACTAGATTCGTCATGTTGAGACAAACCATAAAGTGAGTTAGACTAATGTAATACAAACACTCCTATCACGAGAAACGCTTAACAAGGGACGCACATGTGTTGAAAGGTCAAGCCAGCCTTAAAACCCTGGAATGTGTTGAATTTGACGTTTGACATTGTGACATAATCTTGGCAACACACCATTTTAGAGGGATGTTGGAATGGCAAGTTTTGTTCGTCTAGGGAACTGCATGTAGTTTCGCTATGCAGGGGAGCCTACCTGTCGTTTGAACTTATTAATATTTTGTGTGGCCACCTGCCATCAGCAAATTTAAGCTGCATTGTGTCAGGGATAACAAAAATAGTTGACATAACTGTCCCAGTGCCTCGATATAATCCCTAGGCAGGGGTATGTGATACCCATTTTGAGAAAAACCTGCCACCATCCAGAGTCCAGATTGCACCCAAGTAATAGTGTGTCAGATACTTACTGGTCATACACTTGTAGACTCCCAAGGAGTTTCCCACCTTTTCATTATACACACAATTTCCCAGGACAGAATGATATGTTCTTGTGGCACTGCAGTAATGAATCTAATACCATTCACCCATGCTGCCTGTAAGGTCAACAGTGTTTTGTGTTATCAATGGTCCAGTCTCAGGGACACCGACTATAAACCTGCAAGGTTACTTGTGATTAGGCTATCAGTGTAGCCATGATATAACTCCCTAGTGGCATTGTGGACAAAATTTGATGAGTTATTTGATATGGGCATGCTCAACAAAGTAGGCCAAGTTAATTTAAAAGAGTACTAACAGTAGTGTTTATATTGGCTTAGAGGGAAGGAGTAGAGGTCCCCGAAAGGTTTCACTGGGAAGAAAAAGCCGGACTGAAATACCGGGAGGGTAGTGCAGGAGAACATTCCTGGTTGATACACTGTTCCCAAACAATAGCGGTAAATGTAAGACCACCTCATCGCGAGTGACCCAGCACAAACCGGGGACAATACTACTACCTGCCACCCCACATGACAGGTCTCTGCACACAAATGCAAACAATTGAGCATGAGCTGAGTTGGGCTTAAAAAAGTAGATGAAAAACCTTCTAAGGCACTCAGGAAAATTTAGGCTTTTTAGATGTCTTCAAAACCTGTTTATGTTAAAGAACAATCAACATTATTAGACAAAGAGAAACGATATCTTTTAACATCTGCGCCTATAGAATGAGTAGATGACCAGTATTTACCTAGCCGGCTCGAAAGATAACGCTTTTTCTAATCGTGGAAACCTCTAATCGGACAAATATATGCATAAACTTGTGCCTTTTACCCCCCCCCCCCCCCCCTTGTTGTTGTTGTGTTCAGGTCATCAAAGCTTATCTGAGGTCACTGGAGGTGAAATTGATGTCTGAAATAGACTATCAACCAAATCCTACCCAATAAGCAGGGGTCATTGAATTCTACGTTGCAGTTGGCAATATCCAGTGGTTCATCCCCACTGACTTTTGTATGTACTGCTACCATCCACTGATCTGCATAATTTACGCGGAAATTTGAAGTTGGCCTATTGAACGAAACGTGCGGATGGTGGGATTTCATTCGTCCCTGACAAAAGTCAGAGTCATTTTGAAGTCACCGGTTGGTTCAATTGCTTACCGGTACTTTTGTGATTTCCAAACTTGCAGAATTGAATCGTAACTTAAAGTTGTGAATGGGGATTATTTGTTCTTCTCCACAAAAGTAGTAGAAGGAAGGGGACAAGGGCCAGTGAAGGAGGAAGGGATAATAGTCTGAGGAATTCCAAGTGGTGAATATACAAGAAGTTTAAAGTAAACTGACAATATCTAATAAGAGGGTTATACAAGTTTCATGGTTTGCTTATTAGCTATAGCCTGTAGCTATGGAAGGGATACGGACACAGTTTGTGTATTGTTTTAAATATTGGGAGGGGAATACGTGATAAAGTACCCATTTAAGTCGAGCGGCCACTATCGGTTGGCACATAGCAATTTAAAAATTCTTCGTTACAGATCCCCAGATGCAGGAAATGGCACTGTAGCCCAATGAGCAACATCACTGAAATTGACTTGAATTGAAACTAATCTATGTTTATTCGTTACAATTCTTCATCGTGGACTTCATTCCCACCATACATCTATTTTGGCGGTATTCCGCTGCCCATAGACCCTTCCAATTGAGTGTAGGAGGATGCCCGCATCTTGGAGATTTGCTTGAACATCACTGTAGTGGGAAATGTGAATTTGCGGGCCTTTGATTGAAAATGAAACGAAGTTAAGACGAGTTTGCAGTATGAACCAAATAAAGGGGCAATTAGAACGATAATGTTTTGAAAGTAAGTGTTTTCAAAATTAAAATTTTATAGCTTATACGAAGGCGAAGCAGTGCCGCGAATCCAGTGCTGTGGTCCTTCATTAAAAAGAAAAAAAAAAAACGAAACAATAGATTGATATTTGAATTCAGTGCGCAAATTGTGTATAAATTTAAATTCCATTGGACTATAGCACACCCAGAGGCGTCGATCGTTACCAAAAAGTAGGGGGGGGGGGGGGGTGGAAGGTGGAGGACGAGTGAAACTTGAGGCACTGTATAAGCGAAGCGCCACCATGGGGTTTTGTGGCGTAGCGTTACAGTTGAACATTTGCTTTCCCATACCTTCTGACTCGGCCGGAAATGGCAATCGCTGACTATTGCAAACATCTGAACGTGCAATGTTGAAAAGTTTTCACTCTTCAGGATATAGGCAGATAAGTATAGCAACACCGCATCTGAAACCTCTTATAGTCTTCAGTGAAAAATATGTCAGAGCAAGTGATTACACCAACCAAATACCAAGAACCCGTTGCAGGTTTACATTTACGTAAGCAGTGGAGCTAGGAAAACCCAACCCCCCTACATTTTAGTATCAAATCTGACCGGCCAAAGTTGCAATATATGGATTAATGTACACTCGCGTTGGAAAACTGTGGGGATCAGATGATTTTGCCGGGCGGATTGGTATATCATCGGGCAGTGCCACCGTCGCTTTACACGAGCCGCTGAGAAAATTTGGAGAGGAATTAGGTCATATAAGATTGCAGAACACAGTACTTTGGGTCTTGAAGGTTGACTCTAGTGGCGTAGCGTACACGGAAATTAGAGAGAGAAGGCCTCCTATAGAGCCAGAAAATGGTATTCCAGTGGTCATGACCTATTTTCTTATGGAGCTGATGCAGGGCGTAGCGCCTAGTTTTTGTGGGGTTCGCTCGGGTCATTAGAAGGGTGTGGTGGGCTTGTCATATATCCATTAAAATACTCCCAATCTCGCAGACTAAATTCATGAAGTTAAGGACAGTATTATGAAGAAGAAACAATGCACATTGTTTCACCGTTTGGGGCATCAATAAAAAAGGTGGCACATTTCGCTTCACCCTGCTTGTATTTCTCCTATTCTTCGCCCGAATATAGTCACTTGCGTACTCGAGTTCCGATCGCAACCTTGATTTGCACTGCTCGAATACTGTGATAATGGGTTCGCCGCTACTTGATTGTCTACATATCACCTGATCGTATGATCTGACTATAGTTGGCAGGAATTCACCCATCTGAGGATTTTTTTCAATAGCATTCCCAAGGTTGTGTTCAAATTTTACCGGATAACGAGGATGCGGTTTGTACCAGCTAGGGAGAAGATGTGGCGCCTGGGTATGCCACAACAGAAAAGGAAATTGTTGGAGGTTAAGCACGTTGTCACACCACTTTAAATTATAATCCTCATGCACTTGGGCGTCGATGCCCGCAAACGAATGAATTCAAATAGAGCATAAAAGGCATAATGTTACTTGCGACTATATGAATGCTTTGCGCCTATATGTATGGCAGGTGTATTGATAGTATTCAGTATATTATTATTAATATATTATTAATAGTATGATTATTATTATTATTATTATTATTATTATATTATTGGTATGATGCAACAGACTTTTTTTGTAAACATATGTTCATGTGTGTATGAAATTGAAGGACAGTGGAGGTGGAAAATTATTATTATTATTTACATGATTTACCTGGAGGGCATCTTTGAAAGGATGGCCTAAGGAGGAGAGTACGTTTGCAAACCCTGAAAATCCTACTGCTCGCTTAGACGGCTCTCAGTGAATAACTGTAAATGTTGAGTGTGGGGGGTGCGTTACGATTCCCGGAGTTCATTATAAGTCTTCCAAATACGCTTGAAGTATGATTTTTCTTACTTCATCGGCAATATTCAATGGACCTTCTCATGAATATATTATACATAGTTATGAGTCTGACGGCATCCGTTTTCTGAATCATTAACCTATCTTCATAGCTGCAACTTTGATACTGGTATAAGTTTGTCACTCTTCTTTGGACAATCTTCCATTAATTAATATCATTTCGCCATGCAGTCGTCCTCCAGGCCGGCACACACTAGTCACACTGGGGCCAAACTTCGTGACCATAATAACTTAGTTATCGGGGGTCGTGTCAAAGTTCGGTGACTACTTCTTGATGTGCCAACCACTCTGTTTGCCTTTTTTGTGCTTCTGGCACTGCTTGCTGAACTTTATTTTTGTACTAACATAAATACCAAGATTTCCTTCTCCTTGTCTTACTGCTTAGGTTCCTGGTCCATTATGTAATATTTGTACTTCGGATTCCTATGTCCAGAGTGAAGAACTGAACATTTATCTCGTTTGAATGACATGTTCAATTTGCTGTCCAGGCAAGAGTTTGATGAGTTCTCTTGTAGACATCTCTGTCTTCTGCCCCCACTATTGTCATATAACTTTGATAATCTGCAAAAATTTGCTCCAGCTTGACGTACATTCATACTCCATATCATTCATGAAATCGTGAAATGAAACAGATTGGTCCAAGAATGATCCACGTTCAACGGAGCTTGTACTTTATCCATCGATTCCAGATTCAAGTACCACTCTCTGCTTCCTGTCTCGCAACCATTCTTCCATCCAGTATAAAGACTGGAACCTCGATACCATGTGCTTTGACTTTTGTCGTAAGTCTTTATGGGGTACTGTATCGAATGAAACTCCTCAGTCCAAATACACAACACCCACTGGAAATGCATCTGTCCACATAATCCGTTAGTTTGTCCAGTACTGCAACATATGTGTAACTGAATTCCCTTTCTCAAACATAGCTGTGATTCCTACGTACAAATTATCCCCCTATCCCAAGTTGCCCACACAATAGCATCTCTTTGCAGCTATTCATTGGCCCAGTCGCTTTAACATGCTTGAGCTCCTTTAGTTGGTACAATACCATTATATTTCCTTGAGATGTTCACATATTCAGTGTGAGAACCAGCGGTTTACATTGTAAGCTGTGGTATTTGTCATCTTCTTTAGTGGCATACTGTCGCAAAAAGTTATTTAATGTTTCCGCCGTTTCCATCTTCGTTAGTATGGACCTATCGCAAAAACCTGTGAGTATGCGATTCTTATTCCCCCACACCACAAAAAGTGTGGGGGGACATTTGATAAGTCACCCTCAGTCAAAAAGTGTGGGGCAGTCCCCCTTCCTCAGTAGCGATGCCATGAGCCACTCTCTCTGAAAATTTGTGCTCGCATGAAAGATTAGAAAAAGAACCATAATTAGATAAAATATCAGGGTCCAGTCCGGTTTCTTCAGCAGTGGTTAGCTATAGCCGATTGTGGTGTTGAGGCACGAGTCCCTGTTTCAGTTGTTGCGTTACGCGTGGTTCACAGATCGTCAACTACCTCTGTAATGAATATAGTTACATAAGGGTTCCCGGATCGTGGTGTGCTGTGGTAGCGGAGATTCTCGATCATCTTTGGGAGGGCTTGAATGTTGACAGTGACGGTGAGACGTCAGAGTCTGCGAAGATAAAAGTAGAAACACTACCCGAGACAACGGGGATTGGGAGATATAACACGAGCATGAGTGAGTGCAGAAAGCGGGTTCTCGCGAGGTTCTGCAACTTGCAAGTGATGACTGTTCTCTTGTGCCCTCTCCAGACTGAGGACTATTCTGTGGACTTTGTAATAGGATTGAACACTCTCAGAGAGGGGTTGCCCATTAGTCGATTTCCGAATATTTAATCCACAGTGCGGTTCACTGTCATCTGCATCTCAGTAATCTCAGGAATTCGATAATTCTACCCAATGCTTTTGGGTATTTCCGCTCCATCAGTATGTACATTGTAGCCTCCATGCTTCCTGAAAGTGAGGCTTCAAGTTAGATCTAGCAGGCTAGTCACCGAATCAGTATTAAGTTGAAAATCACCGTCATTATCTGGCAAACACGTGACACATGCTCGCAGTAGCCCGGATCGTGAAATCGGAAAATCGTTTGACCCTCAAACCGAAGAAAAATGAAGGACGTTTTGTTGCTAGGCCCTTTCCTTGTCGCAGTGTCGGCTCAAAACACCGGAATATTTGGGGGAATCGGAAGGTCGACATAACAGGA
>JAODTK010004401.1:0-12571 GCA_026419785.1 Sclerodactyla briareus | reverse complement strand
ACTTTCATTGTACCTCATTGACCCCACCCATCATGGATCTCAGATGTTATCAAAAGAGATTGACATTGTCTCTCCACTGATTGCTCAAAGCGGGGAAATACACGTGGCGGTTTACCCGCAGGCGGATGTCATAGTTTTGACTGAAGTTCTTCTTGTAGATGATGGTATATCAGAAAGAGGCATAATTTTCAATACAGTGATGGTTATTTTCTAAATGTTTTAAGGATGAAAGGAACTTCAATTGAAACAAACAAAGAGTCCTAGTAACACTTGTAATGTTACTGTGATACCTAATTGCCGTTTAATTGAGCCCTGGAATGCTCTCCGCCCTTCGATTCATAAAATATTCATCCTGATAGAAAGCGTAAATTACAAACTCAAAAAGTATAACTGCAGGCTTCAGGATTAATTATAAGGAGGGTGAATATAATAACTGTGGAAAAACTAAAGGCGCCCGTCAAACTTCACATAGGGGAACATTCTCATAGAACTGGAGGTTGTTTGTCATGCACTGTCTCATAAACTAGTCAGTCCAAATAGGGTATGGACCTTTACCATTTAACGCATATAACATGGGGTGGAAAAAAATTGAAATTGGGAAGCTCCTTCCCAAGAAATCTTGCCATCGGAGGGAAAAATATTGCAATATGGAGGGGAGAATTTTCAATTTGGGCGGTGGTGTATATGTCATATTGTCATATTACTGGGAAATTACATTCTTCCTCTGGGAATTAACATTTTTTCCAGCACTGCGCATAATAATAGTTAATGTATATACATTGGAATGAATGATTCTCATTGGAGTGACCCTATAAAAAACCAGAAAAACCAAGAGCGTAGTGATGCCTTGACTCATTCATGACAATCTGTCTGGCCGACCACGAGGACAGACAACAACTTTAACCTCCGTTGACCTCTCCAGGACCTTAGAAAATTTAGTCATCAAGTGAAGAACATACCAGTAAGAGGCTCCATTGATATATCCCCCGGTGGGGTCAAGTTACGTTTATAGGCCATGATGGCCAAAAAGTAAACTACGCTTCACCACTTCTTATTTTTGACAACATCTCGCAAGACCTGAACCAAAAACAATAGGGTTCTGTAAGAAGAAAGCGTTACACCAAGTATTCTGGGCTTATTCAAGTTTACAAGGTTTTCAGCTTGTTCTCTGGGGACTGAGAAAACCTCTGACCTGACCACAAAAAATAAGGTCGCGTTAGTGAGCAAGGGAACACCCACATACCAAGTATGCGCCTATCCATTCCAGGTGGGATGCAAGTGTTGATTGAAAAATACCCTTTTGATAATTAGGGGATCCTGAGGGAGAAATCAAAAGCATGGTGCACCCAACTTTGGGTCAGCCCTCATCTGCCTCAATTTTTTGAACTGATTCGAAACATGGCGGATATCGTTTTGGAATATGTATGATCATTCAACTGCAAATTTGGCCTATATAAACTTTTAAGCATTACCACTAACCAACATTACAGCCTCCTCATCTTCAAAACCCACTCCCGCTCTCCCAACCACTGGTGAACATGTGAGGGAAATCACCAACACTTACCACTTACGCGAATCGGGTTGATGTTCCACCAGGGTCATCAGCAAAGCTGCAGAGGAGAGAGGGTGAGGCTGGATGTTTCGCAACGGCAACAAGCTGAAATATGAATTACCAAATGGTAATAATATATATGTCGAACAAGTGAGACTTATGTTCATGTGTTCATGTTAACTCACGACAGTTTTTTTTCTTACGGTTTTCCATTTTGTATGTTTCTACTAACCCAATCTATCATTCAAAAAAGAGCAAATTACAAATTCAATAGGAATGATTGTTCACAATGTCTCACCCAAACGAGTATCTTTTATAAGCTTTAGTAAATGCCTGAAGTTGAGCGATAGATAGTTAAATTACTTCTCCAGTGACCAACTCATTCTCAGGGGCATGGGAGCCACACTCACTATATTCTCATAAAAAATCTAACTTACAAAGTTGCATGAATCAAGCAATTATACACATTGAATGACCTGTAAACATTTGATCTTACCTCATATCCTGTACTTTTGGGCCAAACCAACTTCACATTAGCACTGTGGCTCACTCATAATCTTGCTCCCAAGCTCAACCCCCCCCCCCCCCCCCCCCCCCCCACCTATCCAACCTACCTGACGGTAAATAAGCAAGTTGTGTTCTAAGTGCGCATGCTCATACAGAACAGTCAGGAATAGACCAGATTCGTTACGGATACCCCATAGCAATATTGTTACGGGCTTATTTAAAACTGTTACAACTATTTGAAAACGCACCAATTCATCCCATCTTCCGGATTTTATTGTTAAACAAGTATGGGGAAATCGTGTAGTTTTGTGTTGTAGGATCCGTAATTTTCGGCCGCAGGGGAGTTTCAAAAGAGCGTTTCACCACTGTACGTTCAACGTCGAAATGAGGTGTCATAATTACCTTGCAATAACGTAACTCTGAACTGGCTATTAATTAAGGCAAAATTGCCCAAACTTTACCACTCCACTGTCAAAAGGGGTTGAGGTCACCTGGTAAAAAACCCCTTGCAACAGCAGCAAACAGGAGGGGGCCGGAAGGAGGATTGACTCTGTCTGGCAGGAGAAGCTGTACATAATATAATAGAACCAAAGAGTACTATTGAAATCATGAATGAAACCCAGTCTTCACAAAATGGAATGTCAACACACCCCACCAACTACAATCAGAAGATTTTTATTTCAACCCGGTTAAAAATGGATTCCTTGGATTTTCACGAAGGTTTATAATATTCAGGTATCAAAATAATTCAAGATCATGTATAATTTCTACCCGAACAATAACTGGACATGTGAAAGGCGGGTAAACCGCGGACGCGTATATCCCTGCAATAAAATTAATTTGTGACATCATATCTATAGAAAGCACAAAAATCAAATTCCACATTTCCAGTTTTGTTTGAATACACAAAGTTAGAAAATTGCAGAAATTAGGAAAGTTTGACCTCCCGGGGGACCTTGAAATGACCTTCTGTCACTTCACAGTCCACATCCACTACTTGCATTAAAATCTTCGAAGAGTTAGGAACAATTTGATCTCCAGTGACCTGAAAATTTTCGTCCCCACTCATCAGTTTTGTTGTGAATTGGAATAAGTTATTTTGCCATGAAACCTGCAAGATAGTGGGGCACCACTGCCCCACTTTCAAACTAATCTGAGATTTCACTAAGGTGACAACTGGTGTACCACGTTTTTTTTTATCAAAACAGATGAAAATGTTAAGATTATTCTGTCAGTATTTTGGAAGTGCATAGCCAGTCAGTTTTTGTACACTTACAAGTTTCACAATTCTTCCACAAAATTGCTACCGAGTGTCCGGACCACATTTAAAACAATGGTTTATCGCACCCAACGACATACCACTGTATGCTAGAATTCTCGAAGCGACGGACAAAGCCCAAAACCCAGCATATATCCTAAACACACGACGTACAGGTGCGGGGATGGGGGGTGGGGGGGGGGATATAATACAAATGAAAATCCTGCAAAAAATGGTTTGGGGAAGAGTACTGATTGGCGAGTTTGACAAAGAATAGAGCAAAACTTGGCCCAGGGAGGGATGATAATCAGGGTCTAAGATTGGCAACCCCCCCCATATCCAGGCAAAAGGAACATTGCAGGTCTTGTACAGAGTCTATATTACCGTAATATAACAGTGGAGTAAAACAGCATGTATGTGTGGTCGACACATACTATGTGGCACAGATGGGTAGAGCGATTGATCTTCCACTCCGATTGTAATCAAGGTTGTGAAATCCCGGTCTGGTCTTAATAAGGAAGTTTTAAAGAATGGGAACCCGGTTGCCGTCCTGCTGTGCACTCAGATCAGGGGATTGGAGCAGAGGGCAGATGAGAGGTCCATGTGTGATTGACACCACATTAGGTACAGCCATAGGCAGTGACAAAACGTGCAGTACCCCGGTCCACATTATTGCTAGGTTCACTTACCAGCTCCTTCCTACCTTAACCACCCTCTTATCTTCCCTCTAATAGAGAGAGCCACCCACACTTACCATCTCCTACTGCAGCTCAGCTGATTCCCCCAGGGTCGGCTCACCAACGGCCAGCAGCAAGCGGAGGAGGGGGTAAGGAATGGATGACTTGGAGTGGCAACAAGCTGTACATTTCAAAGAACAAAATACATGTACATTAGCATTGGAAACTTTCTGGAACACAGTCCATACCCACATACAACAAAGTGATCACGGTGCACTCTGTTTTTTCTTGTTGAACAAAGTTCAAGAGAGACAAGAATGGGTGCCACACTCACCGTCTAGCGTTTTCTGGTATAAGCTTCTCTTTTTGCACAGTGGATCATCAATCTCTTCCATCTTATGAACTTGGATTTGAGGCACACAGCCAATCCATTTATAATTCAATTACAGCAACACACCGCCTTGTGCAGTTCTATAAATTCTTGATTGGGATGGGGGGCTAACTCTGATGTAGCTATCCGCCTAAGCAAATCAGCACCCTCAGTTGACATGCTCTCACCTTACCACTCTCCTGTCAGGCTCAGCTTATGTTCCACCAGATCACTTCAACATGCAGCAGCAGAGAGGAGTATGATGGATGACTTTGACCGGCAACAAGCTGTACATTTGGAAAATGGGTGCCCACATTCTTCTGTCCAACTGTATTCTGGCATAAGTATTGCACCGTGTATCAGCAATCTCTTCCATCTTATGAACATGATGTGAGGCACACAGCCATTTAATCATTTATTCATCAGCACACACCAACTTGTGCTGTTCTAGAACATTCTTGATAAGCAAATCACAACCAGAGCGGAAGCCCTCTCAAGTGTCTCATAACACGACAGGTCTTCCCAACACAATATATGAGATTTCATTTAAGAACAAATCATTCCACAAATAGTTTAATTGGGTGGGGGATCAAGGGACAGGGGGGTAGTGGAGGTGATAGTCATGTATATGAAAATTCTGTATTACTGTTGGCAACATTACAGTGTAACAACTATCATGGTCATCACATTTTTTTCCACTGGAGGAATTCGGGTGCGATCCGAGCCGCTCACTCTCTAGGGAAACGTACTCCATTCCTTTACTGGGCTGTAGCTGTAACACCTTGTTTGTATAATCTTCGCCATTCCACTTTTCTTCCACACTAAGCCCTCTCACAGCCACCCCAGATTGAGAGCACAAGGTGATAACCACCTCTATTCATAGTCATACACAATGCCTAACGAACTCACCCTGCAGTGCCAGCACCACCCTGACAACAATGAGAAACGGAGTTGAAGTGGGCTATCAGGTTATACCCGCGCTATGAACTAGATAACTGTCCAGTTGAAGAGAGTGGCTTCCATCTAAATAAACCATGACTGGAAGAAACCCTGGCAATCAAATCACGTGACAATGGGCATGGCCCTGGCAGGATCAACTCTGGCAGGTAGATCACTGGGGTGGGAGTCCTTTGTTTCCTTTATTTGCCCTCCCCCTTTTTCCTGTTCCTTTTCATGGCCACAGCAGACTTCGCAATGTTCACCTGAACTTGTACTGTGGGCATAGACTTAGGCCCCCACTCATTTTTCAATGCTCCTTCTATCATGCAAATAAGGGGGGGGGGGGGGGGGTGAGAATAAGTTCATCTTGAACATGGTTATTGATCATCTGAGACTGCGCTCACTACAATGCCTTAAATGGAAACTCCATCAAATAATACTCTCTTATGTTGAAGCCCAATTAGTACTCTCTTACGTGAAGTAGAATAAAAAATCATTCCAAATCCACTTTGTTCCAGGTTCATATGCATTTTCGGTTGGGAAGATATTGCTTCCCTCAAATTTTCATAAAATTTGCTGTATTCGGCAAACTGGCAACCTTTATGTGACGTCATATCTACCAATCATGAGGGAAAAGACCTTCTTAACATTTTGAACACCTGCCTGTTCATGTTCTGGGGTGGGGTTTGCGTAAGATCTGTAAATGTGCCTGTTAGTAGGCCCAACCAGTTATTTCCTCCAAGTTGCTCAAACAAATTAGGAATGCTGATAGCCCACAGAAACAGCAGTAATGCCAAGTAAAAATAAAACATGTTTAGCGTCCTCATTTTTCGAAAATGGGGAGGCGGCCCTTTTTTTTTTTTTGGGCGACCCGTCCATTTCTTATCAAGATGTTTTATATTATACGATGGGTGTCCCACATGTACTCGCGAACGGATACCTATAGCCATTCATAACCAGAAATTGCATAATAACCATTTCTAAATAAAAATGCAACATGATAAATACTGCATACTTGGGACAGTGGGGGGGGGGGTGTGTGGGGGGGGGTGGGGGTTTGAAAAGGGAACATGAACAGGGTTTCGCCACTTGACCTTTCTAAGGAGGAGGCCCTTTTCTTCCTTTTTATTTCATGGTTCTACGGGTCTACTAAAAAACATGCTTCCAATTGTTTCCTCTGTCAAGAGCAAACTGATTCCTGGGTAAGTTAGACCTTTCAGATATCCTTTCAAAAAAAGGTTATGGCCTTAATGAAAAAAAAAAAAAGAAATTTTCAGAATCTCCAAAAAAGGCGGCGGGCGGGGACGCTCAACAGAAATTATTTTATTTGCCTAATGTACAAAACATGTTGAAATTTTCTACAAACGGGTTCAAACGAAGCGCTGTACAAAGGCCTCACTGTACTAGGCCTAGGCCTAAATAAGTTCTATTCCTACTGGTTAATTTTTGGTGATGGATGAAAAATGATGTGGCTGAGGTACACTGTCACTTTCTAACTAAAAAAGTCTGGCTGCTTTAGCCCTCGGCCCTGTTGCAACGTAGGACTGGGGTCTAGTCCTAGGCGAAGTCACGTTGAATTTGTAACTTACACTCTTGAATCCATGGCGATTGTCGCCTTCTTAAACTCGATGTGCTTGGTGGTGGTGGTTAGACGTTGGCCAGATGTTTGGGAACACGTCAGGCTTCAGGTATTTTTTCTTTGGCTCATCCCCATTACTTTCGCCCGGAATCTTTCCTTGAAGCAGTCACTGTAAAATAATCTTTTCACACAACATCATCTTCGCACCTGTAGGCTTGTCAAGAAATTTCCTCCACCGAAAGGCATTATCCACCTTGTTTTCTTAATAAGACCGGATTTCTGTCAGGGTTCGGTATTAAACATTGATTTCCGAACCCGGCATTGTGGTTTTTTGACACCCGAACCTGACAGTACGGCATGTTGTTTTACTGGCACTACTAGGCAAATAAGTACAGGTATTGGCGGTTTCCGTGTAATGTTTTACATGAAATATCTGGAATTTCCATTTTTCTCCCATGACTTTGTAAATAGCAATATGCACACCTACAGAAAATTCCTCAACAATTTCAACTTTTTTACAGCTCTTATTCATAGCACATGGTGGTATTTATTACATTTTATTGCGATTCATGACGCTAGAGGCAATAAACATACAGCTGTTTGTGACCTCTTCACCCCTCTTTCGCCCGGTCTAAACAAACTGGCATAATTACGCTACTCCTGCCAAATTTACAGGACACCAGAAATTTATTGCTCCATAGACACAGTCATCGACGCTCACCTGCGTGGTTCTTGGTTTCCGGTATAAATTGGTTGTCCGAACGGACATTTAAAAAATGAGCCGTAACGATATTGCTATGGGGATCTGACCGAATCTAGTCTATTTTCCCCCATAAACTGTTCTGTGTGGGCATTCGCACACTAGAACTACAACTGGCCTTATTTAGTGCGTCTCCGGCCGAATGTTTGTTGTAGAGGTGCGCCTACAGCTGGGTCGATTCAAATTGGGTCCCGTCGCTTCGTTGTCGAATTGTCTGAGGTCACGACCATTAACTGTCCAAGTGTATTTCGATGCCGATACCATATATCAGAAGTCCTAAATTAAAATTATTTTCTCCCGCGGGCCTTAAGAGGTTTTTTGGGGATCACCAAGGGGCAGACATGATAGACCATTTACTACACAGTGAGCGCCACCATATCGTTGCCTAGCTTGCCGAAAGAATTGTTCTTCCTGAAATCAAGGATTGTGAAAATGCATTCTCCGGTCGACTATGAACTGATGAAGGTTAGACTCCATAAGTGCGAAGGCGGGTGCGGTATAAATTATAAAATCGCATCTTTGCAAAGAAGAACATTTTCAAAGGGGAAAATATTATGATTAACAGAAAACAATAAATTGACAGCTCAGAATATCCACGTCAACTGACTTTCATTCATTCATTAATGTTTTTTTTTAATTCTTCACTTCATGAGATAGGCCTATTATAAACATATCATCAATAAAAAACTAAAAAAAAAAATAAAGTAATCATCACTAATTAATTTGTTGAATAACAATTGAAGTGAAGGATTGGTACTAAAAAGCCTGGTGGGCTTGACGAGTACTCACTCCCTGGAGTTTAAAGGGAGTGCAAGTTCATTAAATAATATGTCATTTATATTGTGTGGTAACATAAAATTAATTTAGTCGATACCAATACCCTTTATACTTGGAAAATATGGATCTGTTCATATCCATGTTGACGATATTTACAGGTTTCCCATCATGGGCAATTCTGATGCACCATTGCGTGAGGGGAAGCATAAATGGTTTGTCTATGTTTAGTTTAGTTTGTTTTTTGCGTTTAAACCAGTTATGAATTTTAATAATTCTTCACAAACCACTTTCTCTAATTCCTCAGAATTTCTCCGCGGAAAAATATATTTCTTAATCATCTGCAAATGTTACCAGTGAGCATTTACTTGACAACTTACATACATCATTAACCATATTATTATTATCAAAGGTCAGGAAACGGACGTGTCTCCACATATAATATCTTGGGTGTCGTTTTAACAATGATCTCACATGGGGAACCATATTATGCTCTTCTTTAAGAGGCTTAATAGGCAGATTATATTGTCTCACAAGAATCATGGCTCATTTCACTGTAAGGTCAGTGATTGTGTTCTACAAAGCCACCATTTGCGGGTTTGAGTATTGCCTGATATGTTGGGGTGGGAATGTCACCAACTGCCAGAGAAGTTGATCGAATCGATTGCATCATTAGGAAAGCTGATGGGGTGGATTGGGGTTTCCCATCGGCGAGGACTCAGTTTAAACCATGTCCTTCATTCAGAGTCGAACTGACTCTATAATAAATCTATAAAACGGGTATGACATTGATCATCCTCTTTATCATCTTTTCCCCACGATAACCGTGTGCAGAGGTCATTGGGAGAATCACCATGCTTCCCCGTCAATGAAGTCTGTTTAACGATGTGTTCAATTCGTTAGTTTGGTGTGCTTTCGCTTGGGTTGTCCCCCTTTTCTTTCTCTTCTACGTTTTACTCTATTCTATACTCTTACCCTCTACTCTCTTAGCGCCTTTGTACATAATAGCATATATTATAATATTTATACACATTTAAGTTTAATGGTTTCCATTTTTTGTTTTTCACTTTCATGTGCCAGGTCACGATTTCCATTGAAAGTTTTTCTATTCTATTCTAATATGAATAGTAGCGGTCCCAATACGGCCTTCGGAACACCACATCTGACTGTGCTATTCCTCATAATTACACTAATCCACACAGGGTCAGGACTATCAATGCGCACAAGTTGTAAAGGTGTCGTGGTATTCTTTTCTCTTGATTGTATTTTAGCACAAAACACAGTATTACGTTTCTTTCTGTGTTTCCTTCATCCCCACGCTGCCAGAATGATCGCAACTCCTCTAAAAGTATGTATGTTCAATAGTGAGTAAGTCTATCCTACCCTATAAAATATATCAGCACAAATTGACATAGAATAAATTAACGAAAAACTCCTGGTACCAGTCATAGGTTTCCTGGGACGCAAACAGCAGCCATAATGAACTGGCGCGATGAACGGTAGTCAGAATCCGCGCCACACCGGACTTACCGATTCTCCATGCTACCTGGCGTCGATTTAATTCTGCCCGCCTAGATAAACAAAGCGATCACCAAAAAGTGTCTCGCCTGGTTGCGCGATCGAGTGGTTTCTATTATTCACTACACTACACACTATCTACAACCCACTATTTCATGCAGACCATCGCATGTCAAACGAACAAAAAAAAAAAACTAAAAGTCCTTAAAATAACTGACCAATAAGTTTGACTCTATTACAAAGTCCCTTAATTGTTGGTTTTTTTTTCTTTCGAGCCCCCCCACCCCCACTCTTCTCTCCCATAAATACCCAAGTTTTATCGCCCAGTCAACTCATTTCTTTGACCAAACGAACTTAAATGTTACTAAATCCCCTTTAGCACGCCCCGGCTTCTTGACTTTTAGCAAATAATGTCCTTCATTATTTCATGCCTTTAGTTTTTCCAAGCAGCAGACAGTAATGCCCACTCCCCCCCCCCCACCCTGCCAGGCAGGCAAAAGCTCCCCGCTCTTCACCCACAACCAACAAACTATCCCCCACGCAGCAGTTCAGATGTCCCAAAAATATTATCTTTAGCAAACCCTCCACATTGGTCCCAGTCCCCAGGACAAGAAGAGAGAAAGAAAAATGTTACAGTATTTTGAATGGTCTAAATCAACCTAATCATATGTCGGTAGGGTAAGAGAGGGTTGCTTGCTGATGGCCAGCTTACTTTACCAGACCATTGTCCCAGGAGCTATGGTTTACTCGTCCTCAGCTGCTTTTCAGAAGATATTATATGATGGAATTCAATCAAATCATGAACATAAAAACACATCAGATTCAGAAAAATGTTAACGGACATACCGACTGAGTTTGGCGAAAGTCTTACCAAGTTGGAAATGCGAATATTATTATGCAATTAGGCACATACAATGCCTCTACGGACCCCAGCGGTACCTTCAAAATGATCTGGATCAAATGGGGATCAAGATACACCAAGTGTGCGGAAATCCAAAACGAACTTTCAAAAATGCATAAAATATGCAACAAATTAGGAACACTTACGACATCCAGTGACCCCGACTTCATTCAAATTTCTTCTGGGAACCATGGTAAACCACAACCACCAAGTTCCGTGTAAATTCCAACCAACTTGGAAAAATTCGCATAAAAATTGATGCAAATTATACCACTTATTCGCATATTTCAGGCTGAAAATCTCCAGTTCATAGACCTGTCATACAGGTCCTACATTCCGAACTACATAACTATAGCACATACGGTTCTTGGCAATCTTGCTAACGAGCTTTAACAAATTTTATTTTTGTAAATTAAATAAAATAAGCTAAGTACCCAACTTAAAAACTTTGCTGCCCAAAATTAAATCAGATTGGTAAACCCAACCCCGGTTGCTACACACAAATTTCATAATCGGCCTCACGTTTGTGAGAAATCCGGTGCTAGCGAGAAAGTTGACAATAAATACACACTCAACACAAATACATTACACGACACACGCACGCGCCATAGTGACCACTGAGTCTCTTCCTGAATTGCATCCAGGCGATACAGAAAACCAGCCTTCTCCACTGTGGAATGAATTGTACTTTGGGTTCAGAGCACAATGCCCAAACCATCGGTTATGTTGACGCAACCAATATGAGCTAACAATAACACAAATATGAAAGTCATGGTTGTCCATTCTCCTGTGATCGTGTTTACGAGCTTTTTTTTTTTTTTTTTGCCTTTTGACCCGATCACCTTTATGGTTGTGGTACCGGGTATGCGGATCTACCAAAGTTACAAGACTTATTCCAGGATATGGGCAAACATATCCACAAAGTGCGGTCTGTCAGTGAGTGCTTCAGTTCGCAGAGTTATCATGGTTACGAGAGGCATATGCACACTTCGGTCTTGCTGACCTTGAACGACCTTCAACATACGAAATAACCATACAGTTTCTTTGCTTGACATACAAGCAAGCGATTACCCAACGATTAAGTTCCTACCTCGTGTCAATTCCCTGCTATCCTGTTTACCAGCTTTTTGGAATTTGAAGTTTGAGTCAATGTAGGGGATCCTTCCGTTCTCCAGTCTGCCAGATATCGTTTTTACAAGCAGGACCGTAATAACCACACACAATACACACACATACACTCGCAGGCGTTCTGCATAGATTCTGCTTGCCTCTCGGCAAGGAATAAAAATACAATGCTCAAGAAAACTTCGAGATTAGACCGCGCGGGAGGCGCGAACAATTTTCAAAAACGCATTCGCGGTCCCTTCTGGAATAGGCCGAACCTGGTATACGGGAAATAACAGTAGCACCCGACTACAGTTTCGGCCGGCTACCTAAAGTCCATTTTTATGATATGTTGTTTTTAGGACGGCCGCAAAGGAGGGGCTGTGCCTTCCTAACGGATGAGCCCAAAAAAACAAATGAAATCTCCGGTTGTCATTGGGTGGGGCGACGAAGGGTTTTAGTACGCAACTTGATATGTTTTCTGTATGGTATAGTACTAGTGTATATGCTGCGTGTTAAAGAATTAATATAACAGACCCCAACGATGTGGAGTGTCCCTTGTCTATATTGCCCCACTGCCCATCGCAGCCACAAAAGTCCTGTAGGGGACTCTTGCACCGGCCTCCACGCCC